>JAEIFJ010000221.1:0-25657 GCA_018903435.1 Leucophenga varia | reverse complement strand
TAAGAACATTATCAGGTACAATATCCCGTGGTCATACAGTAATTTCGGATGTTTTCGTTTAAATTATATATTTGACTTGTAACTGAACACACGAGATTTAATATGCCTGTCATACTTCATAAAATTCTAATACATGGTGCGAATATCATTGAAAGTTTTTTGGTTGCAATTGGTAATTGGACGTGAACATATTTTTTTAGTTTTTGTAAAAAAATTTGCGAAGATTTTTTTTTTCGTTATGCTTCAGTTGTAAAGTTTCGATACAGAAATAGTCTATGTACTAGTTTAATATTTAAGTCATCAACAGCGAAAGACTAGTTTTTATTTTATCAAAAAAACAGACGGACATAGCTATTTGGCCAACCATAAAATATTAGCGTCCAACGACCATTAGGGTGTCCCTTATATGGGTGACTTTTTTTTTTAAGATATCGAAATGCATACCTCTTAATTCTTTTTAGACTACCCAGACTTATCCAAATAGAAAATTTTATCCTCCTATGTCAACATTAACCCGTGCCGACAGAGCCGTGAAGATTTTGAAAATCGCTAAATAATGTTATCGTCGCAATGTAGCTAAACCAAATGAAATATTTATTTTTTATAAAAAGAATTATATCAAAGACAGTTTTAAAATAGGTATTATAACGTCAACCCGACCACGAGTAGAGTTGTAATCGACGGACGACAAATCGAGATGGTTGAGAACTACACGTACCTAGGCAGCATTCTTGCAGAAGAAGGCGGAACTGAGCTGGATGTTTGCAGCCGGATCAGCAAAGCCAGAGCTGTTTACGGTATGATGCCTATCTGGCGAAACAACGATTTGAGTACAACTCTTAAGGTCAGACTGTTCAAATCTATCGTGCTTTCTGTGCTACTCTACGGATGTTGCACTTAGAAGGTAACCACAACCATCACCAACAAACTTCAGGTGTTTGTTAACCGCTGCTTGAGGAGCATTCTCCGAATTCATTGGAGGGATAGAATTCCCAATGAGGAGGTGCACCGCAGGGCTAACATCGAGCCGCTCAGCAGAAGGATCATGCATCAGAAGTGGAGATGGATTGGGCATATACTTCGTAAGCCCGTGGGCAACATCACACGAAAAGCCTATGGCTTGATGGTAGAGATCGAAGAAGAGGACGTCCCCGCGAAACATGGAGGAGAACAGTGTCAAGGGGAGCGACGAGAAGGACTTCGCATACCAGGGTGGAGTCAACTTGCAGCCCTTGCAGAGAACAGGACGAGGTGGAGAGCAGCTATAGACGCCCTATGACCCATTAGGGTTTCAGGAACCGAAGAAGAAGAAGATAACGTCAACCCACTGTGTTGGGCGTCAATTGTAGTGTGTCGTCCAACGTTGGGCGTCAATTATAACGTATATTTATTGATGTAGGTTTGGAGAATATAACATAAAAACTTAAAATAAAAGAGAGTACAATAATACATCAAGGGGGATATTAAAAATACTTGGAATGCCCACCAGGAATGAACGCACCGGCCACTATAGAGGCTTAGTAGCGTCCCACACCTGGTAGTGCCACTATCGCGGCTACGTAGAGGCTATCTAAAATGGTCCGCAGTTTAAAAATGCTTGCCATCGGTGTCCACACCTGCCACTATCGCGGCTACGTGGTGGCCACCTTCTGGCGGTGCATCCCTCCAAAAGGGCTCATTGTGGTGCAGGCTGTCCACCATCGCGTCCATTACCTGCGACCACGCGTCACTTCTAGCCGGGGCACTATCTAACCAACATCGACCATCTATCGAGGCTTGGTGATGTCTGTTCCGCGCCGGCGTCAGTTCTAGCCGGGGCAGTATCTAACTAGCATCGGCCATCTATTGTGGTTTTTTTAAATTTAATCTAAACTATTTTCTAAATTTTGTTGTTACAGTATTTATTAATAAAAAAGAAGGTAAATTACACATTAGCAAGGAAATTGTCTTTTAAGGGTCTCTTTTTTACAATCTGGATACAGATTTCTACTATATTTCCTTTGGTTTGTTCATCAACTTCTTCATCAAAGAGTGATAATGCAGTAATTTCTTCTGACAAGTACCAAAGATGTTGACTAAACTTGCTTAGGGCTGCTTTTGGAAATTTCTTTGTCGACAATTTCATACTCCTCTTTAAAAAAGCTCAAATCTTGGTTTCGTGCCTGCAATGAATAAACAAACGTCTTGAAGTGATCGTGACCTCTTTAAAAAGCGCAAATCTTGTTTTCGTGCCTACAAGGAATAAACAAACGTCTTGAAGTGATCGTTTATCCTTGGCAATAATTTTGAACTAAGATTGCAACAAACATATTTTCAAGGAGTAAATAGCTTTAGGTTTCCACCTGGCTTGATGCATTGCTCCAGGAGGTCTTGTTTTAATTTTTTTCTTAGTCTCTCCTCTTAAGAAAACAATAGATAGTTCCCGATAATCGTCGCGGACAATTGATTTTTGCAGTTCTTGATTAAAAAATGTCAACAATTCTTCTATTATTACATTAGAAAAGTGTTGCAAGACGATGTCGGTGTATGTTTCAATATCTCTAAACTTTTTAAATATCGGGATATCAGGGCTACTTGCGATTTGATGGATTTTTGTTTTAAATACACATCTTAAAACCAGTTAATAAACGTGATGGCGGCAAGCAAAAAAGTAACAATTCCCTGTCTATCTTTTGTTCTAAAAGTACACAAGCCCCTTTCAATCTCCATGTATTAGATGCAGTTGTGTCACAGCTCATTATTTGTACTTTGTCCTCGAGGTTCCAGTCATAAAGTGCGTTTAACACAGCTTTAGCTTGTTCTTGACCGGAAGAGCTCTCCAGTTTGGGTACTGCCAATAGTTGTTCCTCTTCTCCAAAAGAAATAATAATTGGTAGGCGTTCTTCTTTTGAACTTCTAACGTCCAGTCCAGGTTACAATTTTTCGTCTCAGTGAATGGTCACCGTTTCGACTCTGTGTGCGAATGCGTTGAATAGACGATTTGTTTATCGGAAAATCATCACAACTTAGATCTAGTGCTTCTACTGCAGCATCTATCTAAAGCTAACTAACTTAGGAGTGCTGAAGTCTTTCCTTCCTCTTTTTTGTTGTAGTTCCAGAAATTACCGTTTGAAATGTCGATGGCAAGGGCTTTCATCAGAGCTGCTAGGTCGATCGGAATGTTCTTGATTTTTAATACAAACTTGTGTAGTTTGCGAGGACGATAAACTCCGGAATACATTTGCTCATATCTTTGCTTCTCTTATTTTAATTTTCTTTTCTTACTTTTTATCTACACCCGCTAAACATCCTGGACGTCCTGGTTCTCTTTGTTTTTGTAAAAAGATTTTATTTTCTTCTATTTTTATCCGTTCCACAGCATTAGCGAGTGCTATATCGAATATATTATCCAACTCTCCCAAACATGGTGAAGATCCACAAGTTTTTTTACACAGTTAGGGATGGCTCCGGTAGGGATTCTAGTTTTTTCCCATAATAATACACTGTCGAATGACGAGATTTGCACTTTCTCTAACAAACAATTTAACTTCGCGAATGTTGAAAAAAAGGACTGCAAGAACTTGCCGGTTAGACGGTAACTTTGCTCCAGTTATTTGATGGTTCATGTCACCAACTAAGAAAATACTTTTTTGTGCTTCTTAATTCCACTGCCATTTTTAAAATGTAGAAATGTAAAATGTGTTAATCACAAGACTAACTAAGAACAACTGACATATTCAGCGAGTACGAATCATGTTCATACAAGATGCGTGGAAGTAGCGGTAGTAGTAGTCGCTGGTTCGGAAAGCACAGGCTCATCGCTTGCTACAATGCGTTTTAGAAAAAAACGATCACAGAATTGTAGAAAAAACGAAAGCACACAAGAGCCGAAGTAAATAAAAAAATTGCATTTGCTCTGCTCCCGCTCCGAGTTTTCACCTACAGCTACTGCTACGCAGAGCACATCATTTCACTTTTTTGCTATTGTTACAGTTAATGACGCGAAAAAACTACAAGCAGAGCAGAGCAAATACTTTTCAAATCCTCCGTTCAAAATGAGTGCGGTAGCGAGAGAGTAGCAATATTTTTAAACCTCTTGCTGCTTCAGAGTAGTAAATGCAAACGCTGTATGAACATGATTCGATGCAAGTCTGCACGGGTTATTGATCTCCAAATGCCATGAAAATTTATAACCGATTGTTTTAAGCACTAATTAACAAAACTAAGACATATGCGTTAAAAATAAAATCTTTAAAAAAATAAGGGACACCGTAACGACCATAAATATGTATATATATATATTAGTGGCACTACAGCCGATTGTCGGCCTTGGCATCACATAAGATTCGGCACCAGCGGTTGTAATCCAGTGCCTCGTCATACCATCTTGGGATCACGATCCTGCGGATGTCATCTAGGACCTGCCGCGCCCCTCCGATTTGATTCACGTTTTGCTTCCAAACTTTTCTTGCTGAAGCTTCTGTGTCCATCCGACACAGGTTACCAGCCCAGGACAGCCTTTTGTATTGGATGTTCCTGACTATGTCGATGTCATCATATAGCTCGTACAGCTCATCGATCGTGCGCATACGGATGTCATTTTCCACTCTAACTGGAAGAAAGATTCTCCGAAGTATCTTCCTCTCAAATACGCCCAACGCCGACTTATCCGATTCTGTCATGACCCATGCTTCTGAGCCATACATCAGGACCGGCATTATCAGCGTCTTGTAGAGTTTAACCTTTGTTTTTCAGGACAGCACTCTACTTCGCATCTGCTTACCAAGACCAAAAATAGCTACGGTTCGCAAGAGTGATTCTTCGTTTAATCTCCTGACTGATGATGTTGTTGTTGTTTACATCTGAGCCCAAATAGATGAAGTTTTCTACAGCCTCAAAGCTGAAGTTCTCTGTACTCAAAGACGTCTGCGACGTGCAGATTGCATGCGAGTGGATACCAAGTACTTCGTCTTGTTCTCGTTGACCGTCAGTCCCATAGGACGACATTGTTTTTCGACGTCTGAGAACGCGCCGGTGATCGCTCGAGCATTTTTGCCGATAATATCTATGTCGTCGGCATATGCGAGCAGCATAGTTGGTTGCAAAAGTCGCACGACAACGCATCACCCTGTCTGAAACCTCTTGGTGTCAAAGGGGTCGGAGAGATCTTTACCGACCCCGACAACGCTTTGGGTGTTTTAAAGCGTCATCATACAGTGGGGACCAATTTCGACGGGATTTTAAGATCAGTCAATGCTTCGAAAAACTTTGATCTGATTGGCGTGTCGAAAGCGGCTTTGAAATCGACGAATAGGTGGTGTGTGTCGATTTGCTTCTCTTTGGTTTTTTCCAGGATCTGTCGCAGCGTAAATATGGAGTCGCTGGATGACTTCTTTGGTCTTAAACCGCACTGGTACTGTCCAACTATACGTCCTTCGTACGGTTATAGTCTATTGCATATTACGCCAGATAGTATTTTGTATGCGATAGAGAGGAGAGACTTATTCCGCGATAGTTTGCGCAGACTGCAGGGTCTCCCTTTCTTAAAAACTGGACACAGGACACTTAAGTTCCAGTCATCAGGCTTACGCTCACCAGACCATATTTTGCACAAGAGTTGATGCATACATCCAATCAACTCGTCGCCGCCGGTCTTAAATAACTCTAAGGGTAATTCGTCTGCGCCTTCCGCATTTGTTATTTTTTAGCATTTGTATGACTTCTAAATCCTCTACATAGACTGGTGGCTCCACAGGAATCATCAGCCGGAGGATCCAGATTTTCATCATCTCCACCAGCGGTATTGTTCCCGTCATCGCCGCCAAGTAGGGTAGAGAAGTGCCTCCTTCATAACCTTAGTGATTCCTGGACATCTGTTACCATGTTTCCTTGTTCATCCTTGCAGAACGAAGCTCCTTGCTTATGATCATCGGTCATACGTTTGATTTTGATAAAAACCACGGGCCTCGTTTCTGCTACCAATCATCTCAATCTCCTCCACTTCACGCCTTCAAGTTCTCGTTTCTTTCGTCTGATCAGGCGTTTTTCCTCTCTCCGTTTCTCCCTATGTCGCTCAACAACAGATCGTGCTGCTCCCGCCTGCAGAGTTCTTGCCGCGCTATTCTCTTCTGGAGTAGCGACGCGACATTCCTCATCGTGTCATGTCTGCCTTCGAGGATTAGTTAAGCCAATAACCTCTTTGGCTGCCGTGGCTAATGAGTTTGAGATACGCTTCCACTGATCGTTTATACAGTCGGAGGCCGGAGGATTCTCTCGGAGTAGATGTGAGACCCTTGTTGAGAAGGCAGCGGCAGTCTGCTGTGACTTTAACCTACCAACATCTAGCTTTCGTTGTGTGGTAGCTCGCTTGGCGTGCGCTGTGCTGAGTATAGTACGTACCTTGGCTAGACAAGGTAGTGGTCTGAGTCGATGGTAAGACCTCTGCACGCTCGTACATTAAGCACGCTAGAAGAGTGCCTGGCATATATCACCACGTGATCTATTTGGGTGCGGATACTTAGGTCGCCAGTCGCCATAAATGTGTAGTATTAGTTATAATTGTGATGATTATTATGTTCTTTATTTTATTATAATTTATTTATATTGTTTCATGACAATATTATATTTAACACTTATACATGTAGTTTTTATTATTTAGTGTTGAACGTGATATTATTTAATTTCGTAATATTACTTAAATTTAAACTAAGCATAAGCTTATACGCCATTACCGGCACTAATTCAAAACCGATCCGTTCACTGCGGCAGCTTAAACCTTCTGTCAAAGCCACACAACAACTGACTCCTCTGATAATTTACAAACTTAACTCAACTAAACCAAACTCAACCCATCCAAACTCAAATTGCGCTTCAATGCTCTCTCGTTGTTCTTTTAGAACGATCTACCACTTCTAGTCGTTCTCTCTCTTCCATGCATGCCGCTCTCACCACCTTTTTCTACATATATTATTTTGAAATATTTATTAACAGTAAGTTTCCGAGTGCATTTTGGCTTTGATCATACTTGTAATACAAGAGTTATTAATTAATCCGTGCCAGATTGGCCATTTCTTCCACCAATTACTAAACAAATAGCCTTGAGCGTGTTTGAAAAATATAGTATATATTCATGAACAAAAGAAATTAGGTTACGCATTGCATAGGTTTGTTTTTGTTGTTTTCGGTTGTGATATAACAAAGGAAGAATCACATCAATTTTATTAGTTGTTCTCAAAAAATGCCAAAAAGTTAATCAACCCTTTTATGTCCTAATAAATCAACAATTACATAAAATAAATTTAAATGTTAAAATACTGTTTTATAAGAACAACCAAAAATATTTATTTTTATTTTTAATCAGGCTAAGCCGGTTATTGATGGATTCATCTCGTCGAGCTGATCAATAATATACTCGTATATTTTGCAGATATGATGAATGTCATTTAATAATAGAAGTTTAACGCTATGTTTAACGGATGTAAAAAAACAATAATTATAATATAATCAATAATATAAGCTTAAGTTCCCTTATTATAATATTTTTTAGAAACTTATTATCTCTTTTTGGGAGACAAAATTACACAAAAGAAGGAAAAACGGTAACTTCGGGAACTGAAGCTTAAATACCCATTACACAACACTTTTAATAGTTTATATGTCCACTAGATGCTTGATTAAATTTCACGATGAATTGGTCAAATTTGTATGGAGGCTTTATATTATATTAGCCCGATCCTTACCATATCGATAGTGTTCACCTTAGGCAGACATTGAGATTGCTTTACCCAATTTTAATTGAATTCATTTAGAAAAAATAAATGTTTTCATACAAAAACTCATATGGGCGGTAAGTTTGTATGGGCCTGAAAATGGGCGTGGCATCTTGGATTTGACATTGGATGTAATTTGGAGTAAATATATTCATAAATAACACATATTTTCATATAAAAATTCGTAGTGGGCGGTAGATTTGTATGGGGACTATACCTGAAAATGAGCGTGGCACCTTTGATTTAATATTGGATGACATCAGAAGTGTTATTTAACCCAATATTGAGTAAATACGTGCATAAAAAACCTGTTTTCATACAAAAAATCGAAAATGGGCATTAAGTTAGTATGGGGCCTATACCAAAAAAATGGGCTTGGCACCTTGATTCTGACATACAAACAGCCTAGGACCAAAAAAAGCTCTAGTTTAAAATTTTATGTCACTAAACGCATCGCAACAGACAGACTGACAGAGCTCATCGAGCTGATCAATAATATATATACTTTAATGGGTCTCCGATGCCTTATATAATGCGTTGCAAGCTTTCGAACAAACAGAATACACCCGTTTACACTATTTGTAACGAGTATAAAAATTAGAGGGTTAAAATATATTCACTTCAATATCCAAAAAACTAAGTTACTTTGTGCCGTAGATGGGCAGTAGAATTTTATTTTAAACTCTAGTTGCGTAATCTTCTTTCGTTCATGGTATATATTATCTATCAAAATTCCTTTTGCGAAGAACAATACCATACTTTTAGACATAACCGTGTCAATAAGGTAACCAGCTACGATGCTTTCTATATTTTTGGGCTAACATTATTATTAAACTTTAAAAGTGTCAAATTGCATAGAGAACTTTATTGTACCCGCCACACATAGTATGAAGGGCATTATCAGTTTTCGGAAAATTCGTAACGCATTAATGGAGTCATCGAAGACCACATAAAGGTTATTTATTATTGATCATCTCGGTCTAGCCATGTCCGTCTTTCTGTCTGTATGTTGCAATGTGTTTTACTCGGAAAGTTGTAAAGGTATTGACCTGAAATTTTTTTTGTCCTACGCAGTTTGTATGTCAAGCAAGGTGCCACGCCCATTTTTAGGCATAGCCCCCTTTCAAACTTATCACTTCTTTCGGTTTGTTGTATGAAAATAGTTGCTATTTGTGAACTACAATTCGGGTAAAAACACTTCTAATTTAATTTTTAGTTATAATTTAGTTTTTTGTATGAAAGTAACTCTAATTTATGACTATACTCAATCTTATCTGTCATCCAATGAATATAATTACAGACTCAAATGCCCTTTTTTTGTATTTTTTAATAAAATTTATTGTTATATCTTTATTTTTAGCTTAAAATTATGCTTATATATTTCTAATTTGAGCCACAACTTGAGTTGTCCCCTCCCAACCCCCTTTTCGGAACATAATCTAAGTCACTGATGAGCATACAAGATCTAATTAAAGTTCCGTGTGGGGGGGTATTTGAGCTTCGGTTCTAACGAAGTTAATGTTTTCCTTATTTTTCTCCTGATTTTTTTTACCTTTTGAACAAAATAAAATATATTAATATGGGGACGCCAAATGTGCCAACAAAGATAAATACGACAAAGCAAATTATCCTTTTGTCCACTGTTGGTTATGCGTAAATGTCTCACATATGAACAGAAAATAGGTTGGCGGTGTTCGTTGTTCCCGTATGCATCTCGCTCGAAGGAGACTTTGTTAGTATTTTAAATCTTTCAAAGAAACAGCATAAGCAAAATAAATACAACTGTAAAACAACTTTCGGATGATTTGGATAGTAATATATAGTTATTCGAGCAATAGAATTTATATTGTCTTTTGGGAGAAATAATACAGAAGTTAATATCACTTGCAAATTTGCTAATTGCTCAAGTCTCAACCGTGCAAGGCTCGAGCATAAAACTTCTGCCACAAAGTGGACTGATACGCCTGATGTTGTTGTAACACCTGTACCATCGCCATGCTTATATCTTAATGTGGCTCCTATTTTAATCGTTTTATCATTAGATGAAACGAATTCTGACGTGGTTCGTTGAGTGCAAACTAAACCAAAGCCTGTCACCAATACAGATATATCTTCAATTTACTAATATTGCAGATTTACTAATATTGCTGATGAACTGGCCATATGATTAATGGTGTTTAGACATAGTGCTCTCTGCTTGAGAGCTGCTGACGGTTGCCACTGGTCACAAACCTCCTCGAGAAACTAGTACTTAGATGAAATGATATTGCTCAGCTAAAGGCTCGAAGTGGGGAACCATACAAGAGCAATGGAATTTAATTATTTGGATAAAAACTCGACTTACAGTAACTGAAGTTGTCAAGGGACTTGCTTAAGAAAATATACACTACATGAACAATTGTTCCAAAAATGTCTGTATATAAACAAGAGTTAGTGTAAGTCAAACCTCGAATGCATATATAAGGTCGCTAAACAAACCATATAAATATATTTATTTAAATAGTTTTTCTTTCTATGCTGATTTATTTGTGCTTACAGAAACATGACTGCAAATACATATTCATCGAGTTGTTTTGCAATAATTTTGTCACGTTTTGGAATAATCGGATATCTCGCTCTGGCGGTGTGGATTGATATCTGGTTAATCGTATCGGATAGTTTAAGAAATCATCGTTTCTAACACATTGATCGAATTTGTGTAATAACTGATTTATATCGTCTTAATATATACATCTCGTTCTCTTATATCCCACCTTCTTTGGACTTGATTATTTATTAAGAGTATGCAAATGCCCTTTCACATATAAATTCACTTTTACTTGACAAAGATAGTTTTATTGTAATGGTTGATTTTAATTTTCCTCATAAAAATGGTCGAGCTTGGATGAGTCCACTTATTTTTTTCATGAGTTTCTTGAATGCTTTTTGATTTGTTGTTGCGAATGTGTAATAATATTTTTAAAAAATTTAAGTTTAATATACTAAATTTACTCCTCAGCAATGGTAAGTTCTTGAAACCTGCAATAATATAGAAATTGTGTCAAACTCGTTTTTAAGTTTTAGTTTCAATTATTTCTGCAGACAATGTTAACAGTTTCACACATAATTTGCCATGTGTGAAACTGTTAACATAAGTCGACTTAAAAATGTTAAAACGCGTCTCTTCAGGATGTTTGTAGTGACACTCTTATTGATTTAAAAAATTATTCCATCGCTCATTCTAACTTTAACTCGTCAAATAAACAGTGTTTTGCTAATTATTCACGTAAAGTGCGTAAGAGTCCTAAATGCTTTTACAATTTTGTTAACGTCGAAATACGACATTCCCAGAAAATTTTTATCTTGATAATGTTGCAGCATCGACTGACTCAAAAATATTCAATTTATTTGCTATTTTTTTTCAATCTACATTTAATTGTTTTTTTCTTTTTTTGTTTTGGTCACCTAAAGTGATTTATTTTTACATCTACTTAATATTCCTTACTGTAAGGGCCTGTTAATATATATATATATATATATATATATATACACATGTATGTATTGCCTTTACAGTTTATGGTCTGCCTAGGCATCACGAAGGGTTTTAACCCAGATGTTATGATTCCGTGCCACTCGATACCAATACTGGATCTCGATCTTCCGGACGTCCTCCAGAACCTGATACTTCCTTCCACATCGGTTAGCCAGAGTAATTCTTCGTCTAATTTCTAGGCTAGTGTTACTGCTCTTGTTGTTTTGCGAGCCCAAGTAGACGAAGTTTTCTACAACGTCGAAGGTGAAATTCCCCATAGTCACAGAATCCTTAGGTCGTGTTATTGATTTGCGAGAGGATACCAAGTACTTCGTCTTACTTTCGTTCACCGAAAGTCCCACGTTTGATTCACGTTTTGCTACCAAACTTTTTCTTGCTGGAGCTTCTGTGTCCATCCGACACAGGTGACCAGCCCAGGACAGCCGTTTGTATTGGATGTTCCTGACTATGTCGATGTCATCATATAGCTCGTACAGCTCATCTATCGTGCGCATACGGATGAAGAAAGATTCTTTGAAGTATCTTCCTCTCAAATACGCCCAACGCCGACTTATCCGATTCTGTCATGACCCATGCTTCTGAGCCATACATCAGGACCGGCATTATCAGCGTCTTGTAGAGTTTAATCTTTTGTTTTTCTGGACAGCACTCTACTTTGCATCTGCTTACCAAGACCAAAATAGCTACGGTTCGCAAGAGTGTTTCTTCGTTTAATCTCCTGACAGATGATGTTGTTGTTGTTTACATCTGAGCCCAAATAGATGAAGTTTTCTACAGCCTCAAATCTGAATCCCTGTATTCAAAGACCGTCTGCGACGTGCAGATTGCCTGCGAGTGGATTCCAAGTACTTCGTCTTGTTCTCGTTGACCGTCAGTCCCATAGGACGTCATTGTTTTTCGATGTCTGAAAACGCGCCGGTGATCGCTCGAGCATTTTTGCCGATAACATCTATGTCGTCGGCATATGCGAGCAGTATAGTCTCTTTATAGAAGATATTGCCCGTCCGGTCGACGTTTGGGCACCGCATCAGGATGTACTCCAATAGGAGTTTGCAAAAGTCGCACGACAACGCATCACCCTGTCTGAAACCTCTCTTGGTGTCAAAGGGGTCGGAGAGATCTTTACCGACCCTGACAACGCTTTGGGTGTTTTAAAGCGTCATCATACTGAGGCGAACAATTTTTGACGGAATTTCAAGATCAGTCAATGCCTTGAAAAACTTTGGTCTGATTGGCGTGTCGAAAGCGGCTTTGAAATCGACGAATAGGTGGTGTGTGTCGATTTGCTTCTCTTTGGTTTTTTCCAGGATCTGTCGCAGCGTAAATATGGAGTCGCTGGATGACTTCTTTGGTCTTAAACCGCACTGGTACTGTCCAACTATACGTCCTTCGTACGGTTATAGTCTATTGCATATTACGCCAGATAGTATTTTGTATGCGATAGAGAGGAGACTTATTCCGCGATAGTTTGCGCAGACTGCAGGGTCTCCTTTCTTAAAAACTGGACACAGGACACTTAAGTTCCAGTCATCAGGCTTACGCTCACCAGACCATATTTTGCACAAGAGTTGATGCATACATCCAATCAACTCGTCGCCGCCGGTCTTAAATAACTCTAAGGGTAATTCGTCTGCGCCTTCCGCATTTGTTATTTTTTAGCATTTGTATGACTTCTAAATCCTCTACATAGACTGGTGGCTCCACAGGAATCATCAGCCGGAGGATCCAGATTTTCATCATCTCCACCAGCGGTATTGTTCCCGTCATCGCCGCCAAGTAGGGTAGAGAAGTGCCTCCTTCATAACCTTAGTGATTCCTGGACATCTGTTACCATGTTTCCTTGTTCATCCTTGCAGAACGAAGCTCCTTGCTTATGATCATCGGTCATACGTTTGATTTTTTGATAAAAACCACGGGCCTCGTTTCTGCTACCAATCATCTCAATCTCCTCCACTTCACGCCTTTCAAGTTCTCGTTTCTTTCGTCTGATCAGGCGTTTTTCCTCTCTCCGTTTCTCCCTATGTCGCTCAACAACAGATCGTGTTGCTCCCGCCTGCAGAGTTCTTTGCCGTGCTATATTCTTCTCTGGAGTAGCGACGCGACATTCCTCATCGTGTCATGTCTGCCTTCGAGGATTAGTTAAGCAAATAACCTCTTTGGCTGCCGTGGCTAATGAGTTTGAGATACGCTTCCACTGATCGTTTATACAGTCGGAGGCCGGAGGATTCTCTCGGAGTAGATGTGAGACCCTTGTTGAGAAGGCAGCGGCAGTCTGCTGTGACTTTAACCTACCAACATCTAGCTTTCGTTGTGTGGTAGCTCGCTTGGCGTGCGCTGTGCTGAGTATAGTACGTACCTTGGCTAGACAAGGTAGTGGTCTGAGTCGATGGTAAGACCTCTGTACGCTCGTACATTAAGCACGCTAGAAGAGTGCCTGGCATCTATCACCACGTGATCTATTTGGGTGCGGATATTTAGGTCGCCACTGCGCCATGTTGCCTTGTGGATCTCGAGATGTGGGAAACTGGTACTACTTATGATCATGTTTCTGCCCGCAGCTAAGTCGATTAGCCTTTCTCCATTACTGTTGGTGGTGTCATGTAAGCTAAATTTACCAATGGTAGAGCGAAAGATTTCTTCTCTCCCAATTTGTGCGTTGAAATCACCGATGACAATTTTGATGTCATGCTTGGGGCAGCGATCGCAGAGGCTTTCTAATCGCTGATAGAATTCGTCTTTCTCCATCTCATCTTTAACATTTGTCGCGGCGTGTACACATATAAGGCTAATGTTTAAAAATTTAGCTCTGATGCGTATCGTGGCGAGACGTTCATCTACAGCTGCAAACCTGGAGACGAGTCTACGTAGTTTACTGCCAACCACGAAGCCACATCCAAATATGTGTTGCCTCTCATGACCACTGTAGTAGATGACGGGTATATACTCCAACAAAAGATTGAAGAAGTCGCACGACAACGCATCTCATTGTCTGAAGCCTCTCTTGGTGTCAAAGGTGTCGGAGAGATGTTTACCGATCCTGACAACGCTTTCTGTGTTTGTCAGCATCATCATACAGAGGCGTACGATTTTTGCAGGAATCTTAAGTTCAGTCAATGCTTTAAAGAACTTTGATCTGATTGGCGTGTCGAAAGCGGCTTTTAAATCGACGAAAAGGTGGTGTGTGTCGATATGCTTCTCCTTGGTCTTTTTCCAGGATCTTTCTTAGCGTGAATATGGAGTCGGTGGTCGACTTCTTCGGTCTTAAACCGCACTGGTATTGTCCAACTGTGCTTGCTACGTACGGTTTCAGCCTATTGCACAGTAAACCAGATAGAATTTTGTACGCGTTTTTTATGAGACCTATACAGCGATAGTTTGCGCAGATTGTGGGGTCTCTTTCTTAAGGATTGGACAGAGCACACTTACGTTCCAATCGCTGGGCATCGCCAGTCTATATTTTGCATAAGAGTTGATGTTTACATCGAATCAACTCTTCGCCGCCGGTCGGGGGAAACCAGACATTCATCTTCTCCGCTGGCGGCATTGTTTCCGTCCTCGCCTAAAAGTAAGGTAGAGATGTGGTTATTCCATAACATAAATGACTCCTGGACATCTGTCACCACATTTCCATGCGCATCGTTACAGAACGATGCTCCAGGCTTATAACCTTCGGTCAAGCACTTGATTTTATAATACAATTTTCGAGCTTTAACTTCCTCCAGCTCACGCCTTTCTTGGTCTTTCTTTTGCGTTTGAAAAGGCGTTTTTCTTCTCTCCGTTTTTTTCGATATCGCTCAAATTAGTAAACCCAACAACCTCCTTGGCCGCCGTACTTAATGAGTTGGAGATATGCTTCCACTGATCGTTTATACAGTCGGATGGCGGAGTGGTCTCTCAAAGCAGTTGAGAGACCCTTGTTGAAGAGACAGCGGCGGTCTGCTGCGAGTTTAGCCTACCAACATCTAGCTTTCGTTGTATGGTAGGTCGCTTGGCGTGTGCTGTACAAAGTCTGGTACGTACCTTGGCTAGAACAAGATAGTGGTCAGAGTCGATGTTGGAACCTCTGTTTGCTCGTACTTTAATCACACTCGATGCATGTCTGGCGTCGATTAGCACGTGGTCTATTGTTGCCTTGTAGATGTCGACGTGTTGAAATCTTGTGCGCAAAGTCGATTAGCCTTTCTCCATTGTTATTGGTGGTGTTATGTAGGCTGAATTGTCCGATAGTTGTGCGAAAGATTTCTTCCCTCCCAATTTGGGCGTTTATATCACCGATGACAATTTAATGTCATGTTTAGGGCAACTCTTGTAAAGTTCTTCTAACCGCTCATAGAATTCATCTTTCTTCGCATCGTCTTTTTCCAATGTCGGGGCATGTACACATCTTAAGCTAATGATGAAGAACTTAGCTTTGATTTGTATCGAGGCAAGGCGCTCGTCCACTGCTGTAAATTTGGAGACGAGACCACGTCGCTTCCTACTAACCACGAAACCACATCCAAATGTCCGTTGACTCTCCTGTCCACTGTAGGAGATGTCGCAGGTTTGCTTTTTCTAGGTGTCCGTTTCCAATCCATCGCATATCCTGGATGGCTGTTATATCAGTCTTAAATCTGTCAAGAGCGTCAATCAGTTGTTCAGTTGCACCATCCCTGTTAAGAGGTCGGACGTTCCAGGTGCATATTTTAAAATCGTGTTCGTCAAATCTTTTCCGGGGTATGTTATCGTGAGTAGCAGATTTAGCGGTAGATGGGGCCTCCAGAATCCATGCCCCTGCCGCGGAGTTCACCGCGGGTGGATTTTTACTTGTGTGTCTGCCACCTGAGTAGTTTTGTGTTTCTTCTAGCCATCTTATCCATGGTTCGTGTGTGATCATTTGGCTTTAAGTTGTTTTCCTGTTGAGGGCAAACACCCTGCGAACCAACCTCATCCTGAGGGTTGTCTCTTTAGACGCCTCTTACGTCAAGCTGAGCCTGCTGTGGTGGTATTCTTGACAGTCCGCACACCACGCGGGCCTGTTAATAAACCTAGTAATATACTGAAGCAATGTGCTAATTCTCTTTGTACTCCCCTAACCATTCTTTTCAATCTATCCTTATGATATAAAAATTTTTATCGCTCCGCCTTATGCAAAGCTGGCGCTACCCCCAATGCTGTTCGAGCCATTCTTGGATGCGACTTACTGCCACTCTTCCAACTGCCTCGACCTCCTGAATTTTTTCGCTACCGCCACTATAGCACCGCCACTATAGCACCGCCATAACACCGGCAAGACCGCCACTATAGTACGCCATCTGGTTGCTGTAGTCTCAGAACACCGTCGTACATGATGTTCCACATCAATGGACATAGGATTGAGCCCTGAGGCACAATGCCAGTAACACCATACTCCTTAACCCCACTTCCAGTGTCATAGTAAGATACGCTCCTCGAAATAACTGCGAACTATGTTTATCAGATAGCCTGGAACTCCGAAGTTGTATAATGCTGCCATTATTGCTCCCTAATTTGCCGAGTTAAACGCGTTTATTACGTCCAGAGTGACGACTAGGCAGTATTGTTTTGTGCCACCCTGCCACCTTGTACCCTCGATGGCCTTTGTGATGTACATGCTGCTTTCGTTTGTCTGCTGCGTATTGTTTAACGATAGCATAACATTGAGCTGTTCACGCAACTGATGTACACTTTTGCGCAGTGCTACTATGTCGTCCCACTCCTGCATTTCCGTTTCTTCGTCAATTTGCTGCCGTTGCCGCTCATCTTCTGACCCCTCTTCTTAGAGTCGACATAACTTCGCCACGGCGCTCTTGCTGGAACTTCATTCAAACGAGCTATCAACTCTGCCTTTGTTCCTGCCGTCGGCAACCTGCAAAGCCATCAATAATTTTTTTAATTGGTGCACTTTATATTTACTTAACTCCACCGAGCTATTCATATGTATTTGTCGTGGAACATACAACTTCTGATTTTATAACAGAAAATAATAATAATTCGGAGCGATACGTTTAACATCAACTTTATTCTACTGCGATTCAGCCGAGACTGATTTATCATTTACAATTATTTCTTATTCTAGCTTATTCTAATTTGTGTATATGTGTATGTTTAAAATACTCTCCACTCCAAGAGAGTAAGAGCGTTAATTTGTAGAGTGCGCTCACGATATACTCGCACTCGCTCTAACACATATTGAATATAAGATCATATCATGTGTCTTTTCTAAAGCATGCCTTTCCTGCTACAATACAGGCAGACTGCTATGGCTAGAGCGATTCGTCTCGTCCAGCTAGTCAAGTATATATATGTACTTTATGGGGTCCACGAAGTCTCCTTCAATGCATTACACACTTTCCGACAAACTGAATGTTCCCTTCACACTATGTGTGGCGGGAGTAATAAAGAGTATATGACATACACTATCGAAAGACTTACTGAAATCAGTGTAAGTAACGTCAGTCTGGTTACTTCTATTTAAAATGGAACTAAATTCTAAAAAGACTTCTACAGATTGAATTGTCTTTAATAAGCCCATGTTGCTGAGGACTGTCAAATGACTTAAATGAACGGTTCATTTGTTCAGTTATTATATTTTCAAACAATTTTGGAATTGCATTTAGCTTTGTAATACCTCAATAGTTCAAAATATCAAACAGCAAAAAGTGGAGCAAGCGACTGTTACTATCGGAAACAGCACAATTCTATCGAAGCGCTCGAATATGCAGCTAGGTATAGTCCTCGATACGAGGCTCTGTTACAGAGAGCATATGGAGCATGCGAATTCAAAGGCATCTAAGGCATCAATGGCGCTGGCTAGGATCATGCTTAACACCAGAGGACCAAGACAAGGACGACGGCTACTGCTTTGTAATGTTCTACGGTTCACCAATATCGGCGGATGCAATGAAGACCGCAAGCTACAGGAAAGGTCTCGAAGCAACGTACAGACTCG
The DNA here is from genome assembly GCA_018903435.1 of Leucophenga varia. Classification (NCBI taxonomy): domain Eukaryota; kingdom Metazoa; phylum Arthropoda; class Insecta; order Diptera; family Drosophilidae; genus Leucophenga; species Leucophenga varia. The sequence continues at coordinate 7,428 of JAEIFJ010000221.1, read as the reverse complement.
GAATTATTCGAGTATGCAGTGCTTTTCGAACTGTGTCCCAGGAAGCGGCTTTGCTGAAAGCTGGAATGATATCCTATAGACATTCTGGTGGCAGAGTCCGCGTTAATCTATACAACGCAACGCGAGACTAAACAGCTTCTTGCACAACGTCGGAAGCAAGCAAGAGAGCAGAGTTTGGCTGAGTGGCAGGCACGATGGTCTCGTGCAGAAAAAGGGCGGAGACATTCCGCCTCATCCCAAACGTGAAACAATGGATGAGCAGAGCACATGGCGAAGTAAATTTCTACCTCACACAGGTTTTGAGTGGGCATGGTTGTTTTCGAAACCACCTCCACGGGTTTCGACACGAAGACAGCCCCCTGGTGTACCTATTGCGGTGGCGCCACATCTGAGGACGCAGAGCACATACTGTTCAGCTGCAGCAAGTTTAACTCGGAGCGGCTTCTTTTGAAGAGTCTGTCGGGGAAATACCGTCGACAGAAAATTTATTGCGACTGATGCTTGAGAGCAGCGTAAAATGGGTCTCGTATTTCGCAGCGACAACAGAAGCAGGCTAAATAGCCGGTACCACACTCTACGAAGCAATGCTTAGCGGCGGTACCGTAGGGCATGTGGCTCATTAGGTATAAGTTTTACTAGTACTGTTATTTGACAAATATATACCACTACCATCTAGGTACACACGGTAAAAATAAAGAAATAAAAAAAAAAAAAAAAAAAACATGTACACACAGACGAGCACAGAATAGTCCAGAACAAAACGAATGTGGCAGACAGCGGCTGGCAAATGATGTTGATTTAATGCTAATTAAACTATGTGACCAAATGATAATAGATGTTGATGGATGTGGTTGCTGAAAAAGTTTCTAAGGTGGAGGCGAGTACGTAAATTTGAATACCGAATATGGCTGACAACAGATAAGTTTAGCACATATTTTAATGAGAAGATTATGTTGTCTGGATTTGTTATGATTGATCAAGATGAGTTGCTGGACTGCATTATTAATGGCATACCACAGAAAGAATATATACAATGCTTTGACGATGTTTTACAGATGAGAAAGGCGTTTGCAGAGGTAAAATTGTCAATGAAAGGAGCGGCTGATGGCAGTAAGCAGGCGGTAGAGGCGAGCAGTGAAAGGAAACTTCGTTGTTATAATTGCCACTAACAAAGGCACATGACAAAAGAGTGCAGGAAGCCAAAAAAGAGAGCCAGGATCATGTTATGGATGTGGAACAGTTAGACATTGGGTGGCCCAGTGGCCGAAAAATAAGAAGATGGCGGATAATAAATATGTAAGGTATTTTCAATTTTTTTATGTATAGTTCTGTCCCAGTTCTTATTACAGCATGCCTCATAGACTTAGGTAGTCCGATATCAATTATCGTATAAAAAGGTCATGTGTACCAAAAAGAATTAAAATGTTTTCAAATAATAGTGTGTATTATGGTTTGATTAATAGCCCGCTTGAAACTTATGGAAAAATATTATGTTATGTTAAAAGAAGAAGAATAAAGATTTATTTTCAATAAATTGTTGTCAAAAATAAGTCTATGAAGTATGATGTTTTTTTGGGCAGAGATTTTATGGATGCATGCGATTTGAACTTAGATCTAAAACATTAAAATGTTCGTGAAGAATTTAAAATAGACAGTTGTGTGAAAAAGAAAATGATAAAATTGTTAAGGTAATTCAAGAAAATGACAAAATTGTTAGTAACAAAATGTTACCTGAAACTGTTATGGAAAAGATTATGGAAAATAATAAGGCGGCAAATGTTGAAATTGTTAGTGAAATAGGTAAGAAAATTTAGAAAACGATAAGAAAAAAATTACATAGGAAAATGTTTGGCAAGAACAAATGTACTATATTAAGTCTGTTACGAAATATAATGAGAATTTAAGTATGAATGATCCGACATTGACTGGAATAGAAAAGGAATTTTTGAATATTTGTTATGTAGATGGAATGGAAGATGAATATAATATTGACAAGAAAATTGGACATAATGTAAGGTCTCAGTTTATGCAAACGTTAGAAAATAGTTATTTAAAGAAGCAGAGACCAGATATGCCAGTAGTTTAGTGTGAGATAAAACTGAATTTAAAAAAATCGAAACCGTTTAGTTATGCACCTAGAAGATTGATCAAATGTGGAGAAAGAAAAATTACAGCTTATATTAGATGAATATTTACGAGATAATAATTCGGCCTAGTGAGTCGGAATACGCGTCACCAATCGTATTAGTTAAAAAAAAATCGGGTGACCTTAGGTTATGTATTGATTATAGAAAATTAAATTAGATTATGATAAAGGACAATTACCCCTTGCCGGTAATAGATGATTTATTGGATAAGTTGGTAAATAAGAAAATTTTTACGAAGCTAGATTTGAAACATGGTTATTTTAATGTGTTTGTTAATGAGGAGGCAATTAAGTATACGTCGTTTATTTCGCCATTGGGGCATTTTGAATTTCAGAGAATGCCGATGGGATTGAAAAATGCTCCGCCCGTGTTCCAAAGGATTATAAATAAGGTTTTTGATGATATGATTCAAGAGGATAAAGTTATTGTATACATGGACGATATCATGGTGGCTAGTGAGAATATGAAACAGCATTTGGACTCGTTAGATGAAGTTTTCAAAAGATTAGTAATAAATAAATTGGAGTTGCGTATGGACAAGTGTGAGTTTCTGCATTCTGAAGTAAAATACTTGGGTTTTCTGATAACAAAGGACGGTATTAGAGCAGATGATAAAGGACTAGAGGCAGTAAAAAACTTTCCGGTTCCGGAAAAGGCACCAGCAGTAAATAGCTTTTTGTGGCTGTGTTCGTATTTTCGCAGGGTCATAAAGAATTTTTCAATATAGGCAAAACCTTTGAACGATTTAATAAAGAAGGACAGAGAGTTTGTGTTCGAAGAGAAAGAGTACAACTGTTTTTTGGAACTTAAGAGCAAACTTATGCAGGCGCCGGTGCTATCAATTTATGATTACAAGGACGAGATTGAGTTACATTGCGATGCTAGTGCGTTGGGCTTTGGGGCGGTGTTGTTTCAGAAAAAAATGAAAAAAATAAAAGGTTACACCCAACATTTTATTTTTCCAAACAGAATTGGGGGCAAAGATTCATAGTTTCGAGCTTGAGACGTTGGCAATTGTTTATGCATTGAGACGATTTAGAGTGTATCTGCAAGGAAAGAAATTTAAAATCGTTACGGACTGTAATTCGTTAACGCTGACTTTGAATAGAATTGAATCTACGAATTGCGAGATGGGCGTTGGAGCTTCAAGAATATGATTATGAAATAGTATATAGCTCTGGTAAGCAGATGCAGCATGTAGATGCTTTAAGTAGATGTACGAACATAATGGTGGTGAAAACGAATAGTTTTGAGAACAATCTTATTATATAAAATGTCAGGCTAAGGATAAAAAGTAGCAAAAGGTAAAGAAAACGTTAGAGAAGATTGAAGATAAATTGATTGAAATGAGAAAAGGTATAGTGTACAGAAAAACGAATGATGATAGATTGTTATTTTATGTTCCGGATGAAGTGGACGATCAGATATTATATAAGTATCACAATGAATTAGGACACATCGGAAGAGATAAAGTTATGAATGCAATGTCGAATGTATATTGGTTTTAAAATGCAAAAGAAAAACTTATGAGACAAATTAGCAATTGTTTGAGGAGCGTGGCTTATTCGGGCAAAAAGTGAAAATGGAGAAGGTATGATGCATAGTATTCATAAGGGTAATAAGCCGTTTGATATAGTACATATTGATCATAATAGGCCGGTTGATTTGGGTAGAACGAAGAAGCATTTATTTGTGGTTATGGATGCTTTTACGAAATTTGTGAGATTATACCCAACAAGAACGACAAAGAGTAAGGAAGCGATTGATGCGTTGAAGGATAATTTCAGAGCATATAGTGGTCCAGTGTGCATTGTATCGGATAGAAGTAGTTGCTTCACGTCTAAGGAATTTGATGAGTTTCTATGCGAAAGGAATGTGAAGCATGTGAAGATTGCAACGGGATCTCCTCAGGGAAATGGACAGATAGAAAGATTGAATAGAACAATAAACCCGATGATAGCCAAACTGGCAGAGTCGGAAAAGGATTGCATTGGGATACAGTTATTGAAAATGTTGAGTACTAAGTGAATAATACGTTACAAAAGAGCGTTAAGCAGTTGCCGAGTAAAATGCATTTTGGAATTGAACAAAGGGGAATTATTATAGACTAATTGAAAGAAAAGAGACAGGAAACTTGATAATGTATAGGAAGAAAGAGATTTGGATAATATTAGAGAAGAAGCTGTGTGGCATCAGGGGCAATCGCAAGCATATAACGAGCGAAAATACAATGAAGAGAGGAAAAAGTCAACTGAAGCCATTTTAAACTGAAGATTTGGTATGGTATAAGAAGCATATGTACCATATTTGAAGCCATTCGCTTTATAAATACATTTTTTTCTTATAAGAACTTGACAAAATGTTGTACATTTATATGGAAGATATACCTAAAAGTGGGCGTGGCATTTTAACATAGAAAGTACTTTTAAACTGAGCGAATAAATCGCGCAGCAACAAACAGACAGACATGACTAAATCGATTTGTCTCGTCGAGGTGATCAATAATATATATACTTTATAGGGTTAACGATGCCTCCTTTAATGCGTTACAAACTTTCCGACAAACTGAATACAAAACAGACAGACATGACTAAATCGATTTGTCTCGTCGAGGTGATCAATAATATATATACTTTATAGGGTTAACGATGCCTCCTTTAATGCGTTACAAACTTTCCGACAAACCGAGTAAAATGCATTTTGGAATTGAACAAAGGGGAATTGTTATAGACGAATTGAAAGAAAAGAGACAGGAAATTGATAATGTATAGGAAGAAAGAGATTTGGATAATATTAGAGAAGAAGCTGTGTGGCATCAGGGGCAATCGCAAGCATATAACGAGCGAAAATACAATGAAGAGAGGGAAAAAGTCAACTGAAGCCATTTTAAACTAAGATTTGGTATGGTATAAGAAGCATATGTACCACTATGTGTAACAGGTATAATAAATAATGTTATGTAAAAATGATATGAAATTGTTTTGCAAATGTTATGTAAAAAATGATATGAAATTGTTATGCAAGGCATCGTAGACCCTTTAAAGTATATATATTATTGATCAGCTCGATGAGACGAATCGATTTAGCCATGTCTGTCTGTTTGTTCATCTGTCCGTCTGTCTGTTTGTTGCGGCGCGATTTATTCGCTCAGTTTTAAAGATATTAAGCTGAAATTTTAAACTTAAGCTTTTCTAGGTCCTGAGTACTTTCTATGTTAAAATGCTACGCCCACTTTTAGGTACAACTTCCATACAAAAGTACAACATTTGTCAAGTTCTTATAAGAAAAAAATGTATTTATAAAGCGAATGGCTTCTAATATGGTACAAATGCTTCTTATACCATGCCAAATCTTCAGTTTAAAATTTTTTCGAATCGGACCGCGAATTTCAAAATTTTTAAGAATATTTTTTAATTTGTTTACTATTTTAAGATAAAATTTAATACAAATGCTGCACACGAAGGTCTATTAACATCAAATGATGTGTAACAGGTATATACGATAGTATAAGTTTCGGTCCAACCGAAGTTAACTTTTTTTGGTTCCTTAGTGTAGCCAATTTTTTTTTAATATTTGTAATTTCTAAACAAATATTCAAATTTGCAACCCGAAACACTGAAAATGAAACCTTACAACTCGATTTAAAATGTAAAACTCAAAACTTTATTGTAATTTTGTTTTTTTACCCTAATTGTGTCAAAACTTTGGTTGTTTCGGACTATTGACCACCCACCCCTTCTCCAAATTTATCCTAAGCCGCTGATGATAATAAATAAACTATTTCAAGATTCGTGTGAGTATATGAGTTTCGGTATATGAGCTACGGTGCCATCGATGTTAAAATTTTTCCTTATTAATACATATCTTGTGGATAGAGCACTGGAAATATTGTGCCCAAGTAAACTTTTTTTAAATGGCTTGAGTGTCGCCTTTTTGCCAGCCGTTGTAGACCATTCATCAAAACTTAACCTAACTACATGCTCTGTAGTCAGCGCGTGGTAAATCAAAAATATTTCTATTGCCGTGTCAATTGTAAAAGCGTCTTGAGCTGCAAGCTCTATAAAGAATTCTTTCTTATTATTCCCTTTATCTAATCATAAAACGCAAACCAATCAAAAGCTTTTTTACCAAGCGATATCAGCTATTTTTCTCCTCTAAAACGGCGTAAGCATAAGTTTGGTTAATGTCGGAAAAAAGTAGGTCTTTAATAACTTGACCGTCAATGTTAATTAATTCATTTGGAATTTGTGGTTTCGTATAAATGTCTTTACGGCAACATCTATTAAAATTGTTTTTCAATTTACTGTCTACAGAATCTATTCGCATGCTTACTATTGTATATCTAATAAAACTCCTCCATCCTTTTATTATATTATGTCTAATAAAACTCCTCCATCCTGATCTTTTCCCCTGAGTGGTTCGATAGGTAAAATAGCATAGAAAAGTTATCCACGTCTTTCAGATAGAGTCAACCATTTTTATACCCTTAAACTTATACTTAGTGTGAATGAGATGCGTAGACACTAGGCATGTCCTTTTTCCATATGTCTGTATGACGCTTTGCGATTCATTCGCTTAGTTTTAAACTTAAGTTTTCTCGGCAACGCCTAGGTTAAGTTCGAAAATGAAAGTGTCATCCAATATCAGAGCAACGGCTCCACGGCCATTTGTAGGTATAGCCTCCAAATAAACATACCGTCACATTAAGAATTATTTTATGAAAATAGTTATTAGTTAAGAATTTATTCACTTCAAATGGGGTAAAACATATCTAATATCATCCTATGTAACACCACTGATATGATAAGGGTCGGGCTAATATAACATGTAACTTTATAAAAGTTTACCTCTCATTTTCTGATATATTCAAGAAAACTATTGTTATATTCATAAATTATGCTTAAAATTTGATACCAATATAGTGCCTAAACTTGAAATGCATCAGTCCGTTGACTCCCACCCATCACAACTCGAAGTTTTATCTAAGCCACTGACGATCACCTACAAATTATTTAAAGATTCGTGTAGAGCTAAATCGTCAACTGTCATGCGACATAGACGTGTTTTTGAAATCGCTCCGTACTTTCGCATAATATAATTAGTAAATTTATTTACAACAAGGAAAAACGTTAACTTCGGTGGAACCGAAGCTGAAATACCCGTTACATGGGCGTGGCGTCTTGGATTAGACCCTGGATGACAAAAGAAATGTTTTTACCCAATTGGGAGCGAGTACATAAATAATAAATAACTATTTTTAAAGAAAAAAATCGATAAGTAT
>JAEIFJ010002236.1:0-10499 GCA_018903435.1 Leucophenga varia | reverse complement strand
CTTTACAAATTTGATCTTTGTCTAATTCTGACAACTTTTTATTTTGACATATAACGCATTTACGAACATGTTCGGTTACGTCTCTAGTCATGTTTTTCCATGAATACATTTTCCTTATGATTTGCAAAGTTCGCGTGATTCCTGGGTGATCAATCCGTAATGAATCATCGTGGTACTTTTGCAAAATTAGACATTTTTCTTCATGTGTGACAACGTTTCTTAATTGGGGCGTCAGTGCTATTTTTACGTTCTTAAGGATTTTATTTCCTATATTGATATATTTGTGACCATGTTATTATGCCCGTTACACAAAGTGTAAACGGGTATATTCAGTTTGTCCTAAAGTTTGCAACGCATTGAAGGAGGCATCGGAGACCCCATAAAGTATATATATTATTGATCAGCTCGAAGAGACGAATCGATTTAGCCATGTCCGTCTGTCTGTCCGTCTGCCTGTCTGTTGAGATGAGTGTTACTCGAAAAGTTTTAAAGATATTGACCTGAAATTCGAAACTTAAGCTTTTGTGCTCCTAGTTTGTATGTCAGAGCCAAGGTGCCACTCCCATTTTTAGATATAGCCCCCATACAAACTTACCACTTTTTTTTCAATTTTTTGTATGAAAATAATTATTATTTATGAATAACATATATTCACTCCAAATTGGGTAAGAACACTTCTCATGTCATCCAATGTCAAATTTAAGGTGCCACGCCCATTTTAAGGTTTAGTCTCCATACCAACTTACCGCCCATTTTTGAGTTTTGTATGAAAACATTTATTATTTCTGAATGAATTCAAATAATTTCGGTAAAATCAATTCCAAAGTCCACCTAAATGAACACTATCGATATGGTAAGGATCGGGCTAATATAACATAAAGTCTCCATACAAATTTGACCAAATTCATCGTGAAATTTAGTCTAAGCACCTGGTGACTATTAAAAGTGTTGTGTAATGGGTTTTTCAGCTTCGGTTCCACTGAAGTTAACGTTTTTCCTTGTTTTCTCTTAGTTTGGCAGTAAAGCTAATATATTTCATTATACACTTTTTGTTTTAAGTTTTTAGTCTTTGTAAATGAGTTTACTGATTATATTTGCGAAAACGGCTCAATTATGTATGAGTGTCTGTAATTTCTTTTAATTTGGCACTAATCTGATGCCATTCCATACTGTTATATGAGAAAGTAGTATTAAACATTGCATTATGAGAAAATATATATTTTATATACCTGTTACACATAGTGTAAACAGTTGAGTTTGTCGGAAAGTGTGTAACGCATTAAAGGAGGCATCGGAGACCCCATAAAGTATATATATTATTGATCAGCTCGATGAGATGAGTCGAGTTGGCCATGTCTGTCTGTTTGTTGCTGCGCGATTTATTCGCTCAGTTTTAAAGATATTAAGCTGAAATTTTAAACTTAAGCTATTCTGGGTCCTGTGTACTTTCTATGTTAAAATCAATATGCCACGCCCACTTTTAGGTTTAGCTCCCATAAAAAAGTAAAACATTTTGTCAAGTTCTTATAAGAAGACAAGGAAGAACGCTGAAGTCGAGTACGCTCGACTGCAAGATACCCGGTACCCAATCTATATGTACCTTAAGTTAGGTTCTATTTTACTACCTTACCTCATTGAATTGGATTTTCATAGAAAAACAGAAAAAATCGGGTATATCTTTGTATGGGGTTATACCTAAAATTTTGGTTTTGCCTACCCATTTGGTCTATTTCATTGGGACTACCATATACATAATTTGTACTAAATTTGAACTTCCTAGAATAAAAAACAACGACTTTTTACATAAAAACCCAATATTTTGGGGAAAATTTGTATGGGGGCTATAGCTAAAATTTTGTTGGTCCTACCCATATTAGGATATTTTATTGGGACTATCATAGACATAATTTATACTTAATTTAAATTTTCTGAAATAAAAAGCAATGACGTTTTTATGTAAAAACCCAATATTTTGCGGTAAATTTGTACGGGGGGCTATACCTAAAATTTTGTTGGTCCTACCCATATTGGGATATTTTATTGGGACTATCATAGACATAATTTATACTAAATTTGAACTTCCTAGAATAAAAAACAATGATGTTTTTATGCAAAACCCCAAAATGTTAGGGTAGCTTTTGTATGGGGGTCCTTTTTAAAATGGGTCTAGAGAAAAACCGTTTGTAAGTGCACACTTGACGGCCTAGGAGAGTCTAAGTTTCAATTTTGAAAGCTCTACCTCTTATAGTCTCCGAAATAATCGTTTTCATACGGCAGACAGCATGACAGACGTACAGACAGACATAGCTAGTTCGACTCCCCTTCCAATGCTGATCAAGAATATATATACTTTATAGGGTCTATCTTGCCTCCTTCTGTCTGTTACATACATTCGCACAAACTTGATATACCCTTTTCCCTTTGGGTACAGGGTATAGAAATGTATTTATTAAGCGAATGGCTTCCAATATGGTACAAATGCTTCTTATATCATGCCAAATCGTCAGTTTAAAAATGGTTCAAATCGGACCGCGAATTTGTAAATTTTTAAGAATATTTTTAATTTGTTTAGTATTTTAAAATAAAATTTAATACAAATGCTGCACACGAAGGTCTATCAACGTCGAATGATGTGTAACAGGTAACTGTATAAGCTTCGGTGCGGTCCAACCGAAGTTAACTTTTTTTCTTGTTTTGTTTTATTTTAAGTTTTTAAGCAGCGAAAATAAATTTTGCAATATTTTGTATTATTAAATTACTACATAAACAAATTTATGACATAACCAAAACCATAAATGCCTGACGTAGTGCTTGGGTCGTAGCAGCAAGGCAAGGAAGCGGTCAGAGCGAAAGTGGAGACTCATGAAAGTCACCACACGTTCCCATAATTAGCACAGAGTATAGTGGGAACATGGTAGGCCCTCCTAATGGAGATTAAACGGGAACTGCGACTGTAGGGGAGTCTATTGTACCAAGGCCTGGCAATAATAACTGGTTAGGTTAATGGACTGAAAATCCTCTCCGCCTCTTTAATAAGCAGAAGAGTATCCCTAGTCGGTTCGACCCTTATATGCTCGGTAGTAATGAAACAGTTATTAAACATGGTGAATCTGTAGCGGGCCAAAGCTTTACATTCACACAGAATGTGTATACTTGTTTCATCGTCCTCCAAGCAGAGTCAACACACTGACTCTGGGGACAGACCAATTTTGTGAAGGTGGTACCTCAATCTGACATGACCAGTTAGCAACCTGAGGTCATGACGACTGAGGTGTACAATATTTCTAGGGCAGATACGACAAGCCAATTGCTTAGCTTGCCGTAGGCCCGGGTACTGAACCCAGTATTGTCACAGAGATTCTGCAAAAAAACCTATCGATTAAGCGTAAGGCCGAGGCCCAACTGAGCCCACAGAAAGGCTCCGGGCTAATAAAGGGAGAGGAGGAGCCGGCTCTGGCGAGTTCGTCAGCGGTTTCATTGCGATCAATACCCCTGTGTCCAGGGACCCAGCAGATAGTGAAAACAAAAAAACAAAATAGGTTCTAACTATACTTTGTTTTACATTTATTATATATTTTTAAAGAGCATCACTTAGCACGATCGTAAAATGTGTATGTACAATAATATGAATATATGTTAAAAATAGCTATAAATTTTAGGCGTCGAGTTTATCGTTTGTGCAAGAGTCAAGAGTCATCGCATTGCTCTTAAGTGCTGAGCATCACTTAGCACGATCGTAAAATGTTATGACTTATGTGTGTGTTTAAAAATATTGTCGCTGCGGAATATCTTGCCTATTCTTATCGCGTAATAAATAAGTATAAACAGAAAAACCGAATCCGATGTTCATACTGGAAAAAACATACTGGCTGACATTAATATTACAACGATAATTACTAGTGTGCTTATAAGGCTTAAATCTTGGTTTTCTACCTCAACATTGTTTATTACATTTGCAGTGAAATCCACTGTTTTAGTGTTTATTAAACCCATTCTATAGTGCCTGACTTACTTATACTTTTTTCAAACATAAATTATTTTTCAAAAATTAAATCATACGCTTGGCTGACAATTTTTATTTAAGCAATGAATGGTCCAACCGTATGTGTTAATAACAACCATTCAGGAGTTAGTATTTTCCAAGCAGCGCCATTACGCATCGGCTTGAGAGAGAGAGGTATTAAAACTAAAGGCAAATTGGGGCTATGGCAATTATGCAGCCCGTTTGCGTTTCTTTGCATCAATGCAAAGTTGTTGCTCTACTTTTAGTAAACGCTCTTTGTAGCGTTGCCGCGCTGATTCTTCTGTTGTTGCCTTTATCATATCCTGGATGAGTCGTTTTTGTTGCAGGAGTTTAACGCGCTGGCCACTTCTCTTGTGCTTCGGTGTCGGTGTTTTCTGTTGTCTTGCCCGGTACTCAGCTATTGTGAGTGGGAGCGGTCTATCGCTTGGATACACCTCCTGGTACTCCTGAATGGTAGGTGCATCCCTTTGCTCGACAGGAGCAGTATTCTCACCTATTCTGTTGTCGCTCATATGTTGGTTACCTCTGCTGGTGCTTCGTTCTGGTATCTTCGAATGCGATATGGAAATGTTTTGTTGACTTTCGCTAATTTCTTGTAGATCAGGCGATGTTGGTTCAATATTTATTAAGTGCTGTTCATCATTTGGTTTAACATAAATTTTTTTTTTCTTCTGTGACGGTCGCCATGTAATAACTCTTCAAGTGCATTCAGATTTATTAGTGAATAATTTTATATATTTTATTTTAGTTTCGACTTCGACCCGTGTCGTCGAAGTTCAAGTGTATTTTTGGCATAATCATTCATACAGTTGTTCTTATAAATTAACTTAGCGTTGCTACGCCGGCGAAGCCTGCAGCAGAGCAGCAGAATACATAAAATATATAATCGTGTCTTTATGTAAAGCACCGTATACGTTGCTGAAGGGCAGAGAGTAATATGCATATAGTACCTTATGTATACGGCCATAGTAGGCAGTTATGCTGACTAGGTTTTAGCCGTTGCCCGCTACATTCAAGTCCGATCATATTTCGTTGCACTTGAAATGTGCTGGGAACTTCAGTTTTGTTTACGTCAACGATAAAGTGTCGTTGTTTGGTTTTTGTTTATGCAATTATTTATTGTCATTAAATTGTAACTAGGTACAGTGTTTGAAAGTAACGTAACCTAGTAAAGTTATTTTTTCTTATAAATTTTTTTTTTTATATATATTTTTATACCCGTTACACATAGTATAAACGGGTATATTCAGTTTGTCCGAAAGTTTGCAACGCGTTAAAGGAGGCATTGGAGACCCCATAAAGTATATATATTATTGATCAGCTCGATGAGACGAATTAATTTAGCCATGTCCGTATGTCTGTCCGTCTGTCTGTTGCGATACGTTTTAAAGAAATTGACCTGAAATTTGAAACTTAAGCTTTTGTGTTCCAAGTTAGTTTGTATGTCAAAACTAAGGTGCCACGCCCATTTTAAGACACAGCCTCCATACAAACGTAAAAGTTTTTCGATTTTTTGTATGAAAAGAGTTATTATTTATGAACCTTTTTATTATAATTTGGAGTAAAAACACTTCTAATGGAATCCAATATCAAAAGTAAGTTGCTACGCCCATTTTTAGATATAGCCCCCATACAAACCTACCACTTTTTTCGATTTTTGTATAAAAAAAGTCATTATTAATGATGCATTCACTCCAAATTGGGTAAGTACACTTCTTATGTCATCCAATGTCAAATATAAGGTGCCACGCCCATTTTTCGGTATAGCCCCCATACAAATTTACAGCCAATTTTCGAATTTTTTTTATGAAAATAGGTATTATTTATGAATGTATGCACTTTAAATTGGGTAAAAATACTTCTTATGTCATCCAATTTCGAATCCAAGGTGCCACGCCCATTTGTAGATATAGCCCCATACAAATTACCGCCTATTTTTGAATTTTAGTATGAAAATGGGTATTATTTATGCATGTATTCACTCTAAATTATCACCCCACCCATCCCATCTCGAAGTTCTATCTAGGCCACGGATGATCACACATAATCTCTTCAAAGATTTGTGTGACGGGTATTAAGCTTCGGTTCCTCCGAAGATAACGTTTTCCTTGTTAATTTTAAGATATTTGCACAAATCATTTGTGATTGAATTCTTATATTTTGTTTCCTTGTCCGTAATGAACGTCTTCATTGGACCGTATTCAAGAATAAAAGACTCAAATATAACATAGCATTGGCGACAGTGTTTGTTTTCAATATTTTATTGTCCATTTTCCTAAATTTATCCATTGAAACATGTTCAAAGCAGAGAACTGCGAGAACTCAATACAATTTGTGTGCCACTCACCACTGGCTCAGCAAATCATAAACAAACACTTACACAAAATGTTGAGCGTGCTGCGCATGCTGGCAATATCATGCTGTCGCTCACAACAATGCACCGTTTTCTTTTTGCATGGCACCCAAGTATTTTTCGGCAACGCGTGCCGGTCGCACTCACACTTAAAGCGAACGTAGAAAAAAAGCGAAAGTGTGAAAAGAGCAATGCGCAATAAACGCAAGTAGACAAAATACATGTATATCACCCAAGTGTTTTATAGGCACCATAGTGTGTGCGTAAAATTATCGGCTGTTTTCCTTTTGCACAAGATCACTTCTTAGCTTTTTAGATCGGTGCGTGAAAACATCGAAAACAATTAAAATGACAGATGAAGAAATTAAAAATAAAGTAAATCGTGGTGTTTATACAATAGCCGCAAAACGCAAAGGCAAAAGCTTAATTTGGTCAATATTGTATGACATATATAAAGAAGATGAAAGCGTCCTCTAAGGTTGGGTTTTTTGCAACAAATGCGGAAAAGTCTTGAAATTTGTTACCAACCATACATCAAATTTGTCGCGGCACAAATGTTGTCTGTCATTACGACAGCCAGCTGAAGCAAAAGAAGTTTCAAACTTGAACAGAAACATAGCAACAAAGAAAAGTCTTGAGTGGGTGGTTCAGGATTCTCGGCATTTTTTCGCAGTAAACGGGACTGGTTTTCACAGGCTGGTGTAATTTTTTGTGAAAATCGGTGTTACTTATGGAGCGAACTTTAACATGGACGACCTACTGCCCGACGCAACAACATTGAGTCGAAATGCGGAAAATGATGCAGAAGAGAAGCGGGAGATGATATCAAATGATATTAAAGTATCGGCTGCCATTGATATGTGGACTGATCAATACGTAAAAAGAAATTTTTTAGGTGTCACTCTGCATTTTTTGAAAGATTTTAAATTGAATGACATAATTTTGGGCCTAAAATTGATGGACTTTGAAAAATTGACAGGGAAAATATTTAAGAAAAATTTAAATCCATTTTTACACAATTTAATGTCGAAAACGTAATCAACATAAAATTCGTGACATATAGGGGAGGCACCTTCGTTTGACGAAGCATGTGAGCTTAAAGACATATTATACACCTCCAAAAAAATTGTCAAATTTTTAAAAAAAGCAAGTTTGCAGCACAGATTAGCCACATCGTTAAAAAACTTCCTACTCGATTGAATTCCAATTACAACATGCTTAATACAATAGTGAATAACTGGACAACAGTTAATAATATATTAAGTGAGACAGAGGGAGGTCAAAAACTTATAGTCGACTTTAAAAATAATATTAGTACTTCTTGCAGATTTTGAGAGAATCTTTAAAGAATTACACACATGTAGCTCTCCTTCATTGTGCTATGTTTTGCCCTCAATAGCGAAAATAAAGATTCCTTGCAAGCCAAATGCTGAAGATATTTCATCAATATCTGTTATCAAAGCAAGTAAATGTTAACACGATTTGGAAAGAAAATTTAGGCAATTGGCTTAAGGCGGTTTTTTTCTTATATTCTCCATCAGCAAACATGGAACATGAGGATTCCACAGAAATTAAAAACTTCTGCATTGATCAAATAAATAATTACACAGCCTTGCAAATTTCCATTTTTCGGATGCGAATAAAATGGGACCTAGTGTTTCCGTAGGGAATTTTCGTGCTGAACACGAATCTGGGCTCTTTTATGATTTGAAACAAATGCTTGATAGCACACGCAATAGCATCAACTAAAATAATGACAATTTGTTTATAAATGTTTTCTATATTGTCAAGCGGAGTCTGCCCGATCCGTGCCGTTGCAATGAGATCAAGATAACAACTGAACTTTACTTAAAAGTCTAACAATAATGAGGAGTAAGAAGTTTAAGAACAATAAGCAAAGAGAAAGCATGAATTTATGTGAGAGTATAAACTTTTAAGAGTAAACTAATTAAGATAACAGTGGGTACGCTGAACACCACTATTAAGTAAGTTAGCATTGCAACTTCTTGCAATACCATCAAGTAGTGCAGCAGCTGAAAGAGTATTTTCTTTTGCGGGCAACATAATAACGGAAAAACGAAATAGATTAGGTCCGAAAACGGTAGACAATTTGCTCTTTTTCCACTCTTTTTTTAAAAGAATAATTTGTAATTCAATTTTTATTTTAAACTTCACTGAAGAAAAAGAATATTTTGTTTTATTTGCACTGAAGCGATATAATGTTTAAATTTCTCTTATATTAAGCTTAAATATTTTAGTTTTTTAAGTAAATGAATGCACTGAAGCAATATAATGTTTATATTTCTGTTATGTTAAGTTTAAATATTTTTAGATTGTTAAATATATTAAGTGAATGCACTGAAGCAATAAAATGTTTATTGAATATATTAAATAAATAAAAAAAGTTATTTTTGAGTTAAATAATATTTTTTTGTTTACTTTTTCTTCCTATTATGCACGCTTTTGCAGCAGCAAGTATGTAAAAAGGAACTCAAGCGAAGGCGTGCACAAAAGTAACATCGGCGACACTCTACACATTGTATGTCTCAATTTTTGTGTATCTCTTTTCACCCAACATTCTTTCAACGCTCAAGCACCGACATATGCCATACACACATATGCAAAAAAAAAAAAATACCTACTCACTTTTGCAGCTTGTGTGCACGAACCAGAGAACTGCGCAAGCCACCGACATAAGGTGCACCGGGTAAATGTAGGGTGATTTTGACACCCGGGTTTTTTTTCACTCATGAACTGAGTGTAAGTGCTCACCCAACAATAAAAATATAAGTTTTTGGCACACAAGAAACAAAAATGAGTAGGTAGCGATTTTACATATGTGTCTAAGTCATATGTCTGCGCGTCAACGTTAAAGAAAGAGTGGGTAATAAGGGACACTCAAAAAGCGGGACGCAATATGTATTGAGTGTTGTCAGTGTGTGGGTTTTTTTGTGCAAGCCTTCGCTGGAGTGGGTTTTTTTTAACTTGCTGCTGCAATAGCGACGCTAAGCGCGTTATATGAATAAAGAAAATAACACAATAGAAATTTAAGAAAGAAAATTTTATTTATTTTACAAAGAATATATATTTACGCTCTTCAGTGAGTTCAAAAATAATATTTTTTAAAACAAAACTAAAAATTAATTAAAACTAAATTACATAACTCCAAAAATTAAAAATAACATACACATATACACTCTTCAGTGAGTTCATAAATAAAAACTAGTAAAAACAAAAATAATATAAGAACCAAAATAGAAAATGAAATGAAAATAATTGATATTAAAAGTTTACATTTTTATAGTAAGAGTGTAAAAAAAAAAAAGTTGTCTACTGTTTTCGGCCCCAATCTATTTCTTTTATCGGTTATAACATTTCCCGCTAAAGAAAACACCCTTTCAGCTGCTGCACTGCTTGCAGGTATTGTTAGAAGTCGCAAAGCTAATTTTGATAGCAGCGGATAGCAAATTTCTTTGTTTTTCCACCACTCAATTGGTTCAAAGTCCCCGGTTAATGCAACTCGCTCAGTACAATAAATTTCAATTTCATCTGAGGTTGATTTACCATTATTATTGGACTGAGCCACTAGTTGGAAAAAGAAAAATGTTGTTTGTGGCACAATCGCTTGGCTTTTAGGTCTAGATGCTAATTGACTGCTTGAGCTGGCTGAACTTGATTCGTCGCTTGAAAAGTGCTATTTCTAGAGATTTCGTTTAAAGAGCTACTCAAATTGTTCATTTTTTCAACACAGAACTCCTTTACATTTATTATATCCTCATGCTCCAAAAATGCTGCAGGTTGATATAGAAAAAAGGCTGCTTTGTGCCATATATCTATGTTTTCCCTCCAAATTGTTTCGACGTTAATTGAAATTCTATTCTTAAGAGCTAACATAACTGAATTGTCTTCACAATTTGGATCGCGAAGCTTTTTATTTTAGTAATTGAGGGCAATACATAACAAATTGAAGGAGAGCTACGTGTTTGCAGTTCTTTAAAAATTCTCTCAAAATCTTCAAGAAGAACGAGTATTGCTTTCAAAGTAGATATGCTTGTGACAATAAGATTTTGGCCTCCTTCAGTCTCACTTAAAATTTGATTCACTGTCGTCCAATTTTCTACT
>JAEIFJ010002235.1:0-17666 GCA_018903435.1 Leucophenga varia | reverse complement strand
CGTTGAACTCTCATCTTCATATTTCATTTAGTCGTTGAAGAGAAAAGCTTAAGAACCAAATTTCAGCTTCATATTATTTAAACTGACATACAGGCAAATGGACATGGCTAGATCGATTCGTCTCGTCGAACTGATCATGAATATATATATATTTAATAGGGTCTCCGATGACTCCTTTAATGCGTTACAAACTTTCAGATAAACTGGTATACCCTTCACTAGGGCGGGTCGTTAAAAACTTTTTTCGAATTTGGGACGCTAATAGGGCTCAAAAGCTGTGTTCACATATCCAGAATGTGTGTACACGAACCGACTGCTGTACGACGATGCCTTTCGTCTGCACATTGACGATGAAAATCGAAAATTGTAGGTAAATTTTTTTTTAACGACCCGCCCTACCCTTCACACTATGTGTGAAATTTCCATTCAAACAAATATTCGCATAAATAAATTAAATTTTTTTTGCCATCGAGTTTTTATTTATCATTCAATGAAATATTAAAATGTTTAATTCTCTTATTTCCATTTAATTGCACCGCATTCATAATTGCACTTCTAACTCTAGCAAGCACACGCACACAGATACATACATATATTTATACACGTATGTATGTACATATGTATACAAGCAGGACACGCTCATGAAAAGGACAACAATTTCACAGACCGACAGACAGACAGACAGACCTACATATCTACATATTTATATGCATACAAATACTCGCAATGTTGACGCGTCGAACACCTGTTGACGTTCGCCTGTTTATTTCATGGATAAAAGGACGATTGACACGCACACACACACATATACAGCATGAAGGACACAACACAGTCGTGCACGTGCACGAGCCACTCACCAAGCAAAAGGAAATACACATGAAGGGAGTTGATGAGAACTGGTGTTGCAAAAGGCACATCACAATGCGAAAACCAGACCGGCCAAAAACAGCAGGAGCAGAAGCAGCATCAAAGGCAACAAAGCTTCTCACATTATTTCTCTTCCTTATTCTCTTTTTTATCGCTGCTTGTTTCGGTTTTGGTGTGCGTTTCGGTTTAGTTTTTCCTTTTTGTTTACGGTTTCAGCAACATGTGCACGAATGTCCTTTTCTGTATCTTTGCTGTACGTGTTACTGAATTAGAATAAAAAATAATGCGAATGTGTGTGTGTGTCTGTGTGTGTGTTCTGGCAAAAGCAAATATCAGTTAAAATGAGAAGTCAAGGTGTGCCGCCATGTCACAACATTTCAGAATCCAAGATTAATTTATTTATTTTTATGTACATTATTGAATCATTCATGATAAACGTTTAGGGGAAACTGTTTTATTTTAAAAACCAAATAATTTTAAAAGGTAGATTTAATATAACATTAATTTTTTTGAAAAAAAAATTGGACAGTGACTGATGTGGGGTCTGTAAGATGTTGTAAATGTATACATTACCTTGATATACTTATTGCCAAAATTTCACCCAAATCAAAAGAAAACCATATGAATTCACAAATGTGACGGAACTAAGGTTCTGTAGGAACATGATGGGTGTTTAACCTGTTAAACGAAACTTCAAATAATTAACGAATGATCATTAGTGGCGTATACTATTGTATATAAGGGTTAACATTAGAATTGTTTTTATCAAATTTGGAGTACATAATAAATTTTTGAAAAAAGAGAACTTGAAAATTGGTGATCTTTTTCTATGGGGACTATACAAAAAGAGTAGGCGTGGCTGCTTGGTCTTTATACGAATAAGTTGTTGCCGAGAAAAGCTCCAATTTTCCAAACTATCTTTTAAACCGACCGAATCAAACTCGTAGCAATCATGACTGCACCACAGCATTTTGAGTGTTTGCTCGAACCACGAGCCGAACTAGCTCTTTTGAAAGTAAATTGTTTGGGACCAAAAACTGGTTCTCGATTTCTCTAAAAGAACTATAAATAATATAAAATTTAGTTAAGTGATGAGGTTGCTTGTGTTTATGACAAAGTAAATAGGAAACTTTAAAATGTTAATAGAAGACAGAGCCCTGCAACGAATAACTTGACGCCACACATAGTGTGAATTGACCTGAAATTTTAAACTTAAGCTTTTTTTGATCATAGGCAGTCTGTATGTCAGAAGCCTGGTGCCACTGCTATATTTACCGCCCATTTTCGAGTTTTTGTATGAAAATACTTATTATTTTTAAACGAATTCAATTAAATTTTGGTAACATACATCCCCGATACGAACTTGGCAACCATTTTCAGAATTTAAAAAAAAAAAAGTTGTTTGTTACTGGCTTCTTTCACCAGATTTTTGACCAAATCCATCGTGAATTTCTATGTAAGCCCCTGGTGAACATATAAACTATTCAAAATGTCGTGTGACGGGTATTTGAGTTTCAGTTTCACTGAAGTTAACGTTTTTCCTTATTTATTACTCATTTTACTTGAACCACTCGAAATAGCGTTTCAAAGACCTCACGAACTGTTGAAAGGATCCACTTTCAATTTTTTGGTGGTTTATCAACCATTGTAAAAATAGGCAGTCCGACTGGTACAGCTATATCGATTCGTCTAATCGAACAGATCGATCTATACTAATAATATCAGTATTCACAGTACCCAAGGCACTTTTTTTTGACAGACATTATTTGCTTACTTTTGAAATTACAAAAGCAAAATGTATGTATTTTGTTGCTGTAATTTAAAAAAAGGAAGCAAATACTATAGTGTTAGAGAAAAAGAACTGTGGGTACTGTGAATACCTGTAATATAACAAGGAAAAAAACACTTCTTTAAAGCTAATACATAATTTAAGCCACAAAAACTATTATATTAAAAGTTAATTAAAACCGTTAAGTGACATTTACTGGTCATATTGTGAATCCTTATCAAAACCAACAAGTTTTAGTCAAATGGTTAAACAGATAACATGATACACATATGTGTATGTATGGCGTTGTCTCATAGAGGCAAGGTCCACCCCCTTACGCATGATAATAGGAATGGAAGAGATGGTGGCACAAATATATTTTAAATGAACTATTAACGTCAATCGAGCAATTCTGGATATTTTTGATAGGACTGCGTTATAAACCTGTGATGGATATTAAAAACGTGGGAAAGGTTGAAGGTTTGTGTAACGATTGAGAGCTAAAGTCAGCCTCATTTTTGATATTCTTATTACCAAGGCCAACTGATTTAAACATTTTCAAGGCCCTGTTTAGACGATATAAAATTATAACGTAAGATCACAATTTTTGTTGAGTTTTCTGCCACTTTTTGTAATGAAAATCGAATATCGTCTGAACCGTACCAATGCTTTTCATACCTGTTTCACTAGTGTAAACAGGTATATTCGGTTTGTCGGAAAGTTTGTAACGCATTAAAGGAGGCATCGTAGACCCTTTAAAGTATATATATTATTGATCAGCTTGATGAGACGAATCGATTTAGCCATGTCCGTCTGTCTGTTTGTTGCTGCGCGATTTATTCGCTCAGTTTTAAAGATATTAAGCTGAAATTTTAAACTTAAGCTTTTCTAGGTCCTGTGTTCTTTTCTATGTTAAAATCAATGTCCCACTTTTAGGTATAGCTCCCACACAAAAGTACAACATTTTGTCAAGTTCTTATAAGAAAAAATTGTATTTATAAAGCGAATGGCTTCAAATATGGTACAAATGCTTCTTATACCATGCCATGCCATCTTCAGTTTAAATTTGGTTCAAATCGGACCGCGAATTTCTATATTTTTAAGAATATTTTTAATTTTTAATTTGTTTACTGTTTTAAGATAAAATTTAATACAAATGCGGCACACGAAAATCTATCCACGTCAAATAATGTGTAACAGGTATATAGTAAAAGATTCGGTCAATCAAAGTTAACTTTTCTTGTTTTATTTGATTTGATTTGTAACCTATGATTACTGTTTTTCAAAATTTTTAATCAATTTTCTGAATAAAGTTAACATATAAGTCTTATTTACTTAGGATGGCAATGTTATGTCAAACCCCGAACAGAAATAAAAAAGTTGATCTGATCCCACATAACTAAATTTACTATTGTATATTATGACATGGCTTCGACAAGTAAAATTCAATATTTTGGACTTTTAAATCATTGAATCGATAAAACATAGTTGTTTTTCGGGAGTTTGTATTATTTTTCTCAGACTTACACTTATGTTTAAAAATATGATCGACTTATGCAACTTCCAAGTTGGTTAGTTTTTCAACCCTGAGACTTTTTGTTTTGCTTTACAGAACTGAATGCAATTAAATTTCTTTTATCAAATTTTTAATGTGAACTGTAGCAGCTAAGCCAGTCAGTCTGGTTTTAAATTTCCATTGTTGATAATATTTTTGCAGTCTCGGGTATGGAAATAAATTCTAAAATAAATATGACAGCATAGAAGATACATATGCTCATAATATAGATAATATAATACAATGGTTCTTAAGGTTGTTACTCTGCAAAGAACTGCAATTCGACAACGTCTTTCCGTTTTCGATCTCCTTTAATAGTCAGTCAGTGTGTATGTCTGTCCGTCTGTCAGTTTGTCTGTCTGTCTGTCTGTCAGATTGTCTGGCTACCTGAGTTTTGTCGTTGTAAAAATTCGTTTTGTGCAAACATTAACTTTGTGTGTTTCTTTTATTTTTTTTTTTTTTAAATATTTTTCCAGTCTCACTCGCTCTGTTTTAATAGTTTTAGTAAAATCCTTGCACGATTGATGAATGCCAGAATTGAAGAAGAGAAAAAAGGGGCGACTGGTAAGTATAATAACTATTGCTAATGCCATTCGTGCTCTCAACTCAACTCATATTATACTATACTCGTATACTCAACTTATCTAACCGAACCGAGTAAACAATCGAAATAAATCGCACAACCATAAAACATTATTTTTGTTGTTAAAAAGGAGCGACTGGGAAGATTTTTCTTTTATTTTTTTATTTTATTTAAAATGCGCATTTGGCATAAACGCTGCTAGAAAAACAAAACGAATGTGCAAATGGCAGCAGCTGTTCTAAAATTGTTCAAAACAAAAGATCTGAATATTCTACCAAGAAGATAAAAAGGTGTTTTTACCTTATTGTATCGTTTAAATTTGAGATTATTTTAGTATCTGGTTTTATGTTAAACAATTGTCAGTTTCCCTTTTCTTTCTCCTCCTTAATACTTCAGAAATTCTAAAAGACCAAAGTAAACACAATATCCACACAAATAAATACAGAAATACTAGAATAAACTATCAGAAATAACAATATCAGTTTTAAAAAAATGAAGGAGACCTAGAAGGGAGTGCCGCCATCCGTTCAACTACACATTTAATCTGGTCTAAAAGTTTATTTTACAGATTATATTCGCGGTGTCAAAAAGAAAGGCATTGGTATACTTTGTTATATTTTAAAACCTCTTCTTTTTCAACATTTAATGTACATAACTGTTTTTTCCGGTTCCTGTTTTAAACCGGTTCGCGAAAATTTCAAAAATTTGAGCAATTTGAGTTGTTTAAATCGCTGTTATCGAGAGACACTGAATCGAAGAGTTTAGGTTATAGTGGTGTGTACATAGGATGAAATTAGTTATGTTTTAACCCAATTTTTTATGAACACACTCATATATATTGTATTACGTATTTTCATTCATATACATATACATAAATATTCGTGGCTCGTTGCTTTTGATATTGAATAACATAAGAAGCGTTTTTACCCAAATTGGAGTGAATACATTCATAAATAATAACTATTCTTATACTTAAAACCGGAAAAGCGGTAAGTTTGTATGGGGGTTATACCTTAAAATGGGCGTGGCACTCTAACTCTCGAACTTAACCAAGTCATTGCACAGTGGGCCAAGTGATTTGTCTAGCGGGACAAAAGTCGATTTTTAGTATTGTTAAATTCAATATTTTGGTATTTGATTTTAACTGAAAATACTGCGTCTGAGCTTATAAAAGCTGGTTTAAGAGCTGTCAAATATTTTCCTGATCAGCTGCGAGCTTTCAAACGAAACATATGTTTAGCACTTGGCATGTAAATATTTGGTTGCACTTTTTGGATGTTTGTTGATTGGTCTTCAACTTTAACAAATTAAAGCAAACAGATCCAATAACTTTTGTTTTCTTTTAGAAAAGGTATGTATTAAATAAAAAATATATGTTTGTGACCTGTCTATTCGTTTGTAGCAAAATAAATGTGTTTGAAGTATGTTGTTTTATCAAGTAAGGTTTTGGGCCTTATACCAACATCTCTGGGCTATAACTTGCGTTATTCAATCGTATTCAAGCTAGTATTAGCATTTTTGTATCGTGTGAGTCTTTGTGGTGTTAACGTGTTCAAAATGGTAGCCATCTTCGTCCATCTGTTAATTCTATTACACTTTTTAGGTGATATGTCGGTCCCAAAGCGCATGCTGTATACCACTTGGCTTGGCGAAAATATAGCCACAAAGAAAGTTATAGTTTTAAAAAGAACTTATATTTGGTACAATTTTAAAAAACAGAAACCTATCAAAAAGGAAATCGAGGAAATTACCCAAAAAATTACTAACTTTGTAAGCAGGCTTACAGAAAAGTGGAAAGCATGCCATTACAACAAACAACTTCGAAAAAAAAATCAAACATGGCTTGATGATGCGTTCTTTTGTGTATATATTACGTCAAATTCAGACATGGGTCGACCCAAAAGGATTTCGGTGATCTCTGCCCTAAAGCACAGACCAGAAAAGTGTCAAGTCTGGTAGGAAACCACGTGCGATGAATTAATGGTGGCAGCAAGATCCAGCCTGTATAAATCTGGAATGCGAACCGCATCAAAAATCGTTACAGAGCTTAATGCAAACGAGACTGCAGGACAAAAAATTAAAAGGTCATTGGACGCACAAGTAAAATTGCCAAATCCATACTCACCTGAAGAAGCTCTGGCTCTATATATGGATGTAGGCTACACGAAGCACACATACAAGCAAATGCGATGTAGTGCTAAGGAGAGGAATGCTTACAGACTCCCAATAAAAAAATGGAAAGCTCGAGGTGAAGATAAGGCAAAGGTAGAAGATAGAAAATCTGAAATCCAATTCCAACTTAGAAAGCAAATGGGCTTATTGGTGGATATTCCAGTGGGTAGTAGTGGCAATACCAACAATGGAAATACTGCCACACGGTTTTTTAACCAACCAAATTTAGTAGCCGGCATTACTGGAGTTAGCGAAGCTCTAATATATAGGTTTAGTGTTATATTAAGGGTAAGGACTTGTGGATATCAAGTCAATACTGATTCATATAGCTCATATGCCATGGAAACAGCTGAAATGTATATCGACAAATATCCATGGTTTTACATGCCGTCATCTGCACACAAAGTTTTAATACATGGAGCGGACATCATCAACAATGTAGCACTTCCTATTGGTATAATGTCCGAAGAAGCACTTGAAGCTAGGAATAAGAATTTTAGGACAACAGGAGTAATACAATGGAAGATGTTATGAATGGATTACTTGTTTCATCCGATCCACTTATAACGAGTCTCTCCAAAACAACAAAGCCACTTTTAAAAAAATTAATTTGGACAAAACCGTTTCAGGATTGCTAAATAGTTTTAAAGAATCTTTTAGTGACTCGGATTCATCTGATTCCGATTAATTTTTTTAAATATATTATAAATATGTTAAATATCTTAAACTAAAATTTTCAATGGAATATGTCTTCATTTACGCAAGTTGCTACTAAAGTTCCGCTAGAAGGGCAGCCCTGGCCCACTGCGCATTGCCGAGAAAAGCTTAAGTTTAAAATTTTAGTTTAATATCGTTAAAACTAAGCGAATGAATCGCATAGCATCAAACAGACGGACTGACGAACAGACATACGGACATGGCTAAATAGACTCGTCTCATCGAGCTATGCCTCCTTAAATGCGTTACAAACTTTTCGAATATACCCGTTAACACTAAAAAGGGACAGATCGAACCATCAAGCGGAGATTGGTCTTATTTATTAAACACGCGACATATATGTATGTCTAAGTTAGATTCTTAGTAACTTCGAATTAAGCTGTTACATCACTCTGAAGCTTTTCTCAGGCATAAGTATTCTGTATATCAAAACTGGTGTACCAAGCCTAGTATTTCCATTTTATTAGTTGTTTGCTAAAGACTATATGAAAGCATCGCTGTCGAAGACTAACAAATTTTATGTCAAGCTTAATGAAATGTCTGGTTCATTTCGAACATTTACCTACACGTATTCAGCTCTATAAAAATAACTGAAATATTAAATAAACAAAGAAAACAAAGAAAATCGTTAACTTCGGTGGAACCGAACCGAAATACCCGTTACACAACACTTTTAATAGTTTATATGTTAACCAGGTGCTTAGATTAAATTTCAAGATGTATTTGGTCAAATTTGAAGGGACCCTTTTATGTTATATTAGCCCGATCCTTACCATATCGATAGTGTTCACTTAGGCGGACATTGAAATTGATTTTACTAAATTTTAATTGGATTCATTCAGAAAAAATAAAAGTTTTCATACAAAAACTCGTAAATGGGCGGAAAGTTTGTATGGGGGCTATACCCTAAAATGGGCGTGGCACCTTGATTCTGACATATAAACTGCCTAGGAGCAAGAAAAGCTAAAGTTTAAAATTTCATGTCTATATCTTAAAAACATTCTGAGTAAAACGCAACGCAATAGACAGACAGACGGACATGGCTAAATCGATTCGTCTCATCGAGCTGATCAATAATATATATATATTTAATAGTCTTCGAGATAATGGTTTTTACACCAGGACGGTCAGACAGACATAGCTGTATAAAAATCTCTCCGACACCTTTGAGACCAAGAGACGCTCCAGACAGGGCGATGCGTTGCCGTTCGACTTCTTCAATCTCCTAATGGAGTATATACTACTCAAGTGCCCACACGTCGATTTGAAGAGCAATATTTTCTTACAACAAACTATGTTGCTCGCCCATGCCGATGACATCAACATAATCGCAAAAATCCACGTACAGTAAGCAGGGCTATCACAGATATTGAAAAGAATTCCCGAAAAATGAGACTAACGGAGAACGAAAGTAAGACGAAGTACTTGGTATCTACTCGCATATCATCAACAAGATTCTGTGACTATGGAGAATTTCACCTTTGAAAATGTAGAAAACTTCGTCTATTTGGGATCAGAGACAAACAAGAGCAATGACACCAACTAAGAAATAGGACGAAGAATTATTCTAGCTAACCGATGCTCGGTGAGCAAATGCGGAGTAGAGTCTTATCCAGAACAATGAAAAATGTAACTGTACAAGACGCTGATTATCCCAGTCCTGATATATGGTGCAGAAACATGAGTCATGTCAGAGACGGACAAATCGGCGTTGGGAAGGTTTGAAAGAAAATTTCTTCGTAAAATCTTTGGACCTGTCAGAGTGGACAACGAGTACCGTATTCGCATGAATCACGAGCTGTACCAGCTGTATAACGACATCGATATAGTCAGGCGCATTAAGTGCAAAACGATTGCACTGCGCTGGTCACGTGCTCACGTGTACGAAAAAACGTGAACGAAATCAGAGGGTCACGACAACAAGGACGTCCGCCGCTGCGTTGAAAAGAATCAGGTCCTGGAAGACGCCAGGAAGTTTGGTATCAGGAAATGGTGTCGATTAGCATTGGACCGTACCAGCTGGATAAATACCCTAAGTGCCTAATTGGATATGGCTAATAAATTCAATCAATTTCAAGCTAAACTTTAATTTTTTTTATTAATTTTTAAGAACTCCAAAAAATAGTTCATCTTTTGATTAAAAATAATTTCAATTATTGAAATTAATTATTTTTTAAATAAAATTTTTTTTGTGTGTACGAAACTATTTGCGAAAATTTATAAGTTTACTTCACTAATCTCTAAGATATTATCTAACTTTAAAAAAATCATTTGCATTCTGATCCGCTATCTTTTGAATTTTTTTATTTTTGTATTTTATTTTTTTTTTCAATTTTGAATTTTTGTTTGCCATCTGTGTTTGATGACATAAGCCATAATTATTTACTTCAAATGCATTAATTTCGTATACATTTTTTTTTTTTTACTAGGAACCACCACCCTGAATTCAGAGTTGAGCTGATATCTGAACTGGTTGCCATGAATATAATCGCGCATAAATTCCAGCTCGACTAAACTATTATTATTATTTTATAAATTAAAATGAATGCATTGAAAGAGTTTGAATAAACGAACGCGAAGAAAAACCTTAGAAATTATATATGGCAGAGCAAGGGGTGGCGGTGGTAGTGGTGAAAAATGTGGGAAAACTATAGTCAAAGGCAAAGTCAAAGCTCGACAAAGTCGAATACTGATGATGATGATGACGGCGACAGGCGACTAGCGAATGGCGAATGGCGTATCTAGATACAAAACAACTGTACACAAAATACATTTGAACATTTGAATTTCAAATCTAACCGTTTGCTCAATTTGAATGTTGATGTATTTTTTTTTTTTTTATATTTTTTAGTGCATTTGAAGCTGTGAATATTTGCCTAACTATATGCGTAATTCTTTCTGTCTGTCTGTCTGTCCGTCTGTCTGTATATGCGTTCGTTCTACTGAATCCTCATTTAGTTTGTTTCTGTATCTGTGCGTTTTTGTGATTGAGCGATTTGAAATCTATGAGGCCAAACTTAGGGCAAAAGTTTTACATTTTAGAAAAAGATACTTTAGTGCAGGGTTGAACTGAACTAAGCGTTCGTTCGTTCCTTTATTCCTTTGTTCTGTTGCGCTCGCTCTGCTCTGATTTGAACGCTAAGATACGTAATATACTACGAGTATACATATATACGTGTATGTATAAAATGCGAATATATTTAGAATAGAAGGGGGAAGCTAAATTTAAGTTACATTCTATTCAAAACGGGCAAATGGGTGAGCGTTAAAACGCATCTGAAGGATACAATTCAAAGTAATAATAATTGTAATAATGGCAAAATCAACAGCATCGGCAGCAGCAATGTTGGCAGGAGCAGCAGTAGAAGAATAACAATAAAATTCATGTTTGGCTTTCGCTCTCTGCGCACCACGATGAAGAAAAATAATATTAATGAGCAAGTTTTTGATTACGCCGCCATTAGAGGAGTTTGAATTCGAATTTGAATTTTATGACGGCGACGGCGGCGACGTTGGCGATGGCATTGACAGGGTTTACTCGTTCTTTTTGCGAAATTTTCGTACAATATGGTGTACTATGTCCTTTGTCCTTTCTCTCGTCGTTATTTTGATGTCCTGTCGCAGCCGTATCTTAACTGGTGCGTGTAATGTGCGTTTTAAATACAAAAATAAAAAACTGTGAATTAATACAACGAAATATGCTCATTATTGGCAGTTACAATACTGACTGAATGCTGAAGTAAGAAAATAGTAGGCATTAGGGTGTCCCATACTCATTATACCCGTTACACATAGTGTAAACAGGTATATTCAGTTTGTCGAAAAGTTTGTAACGTATTAAAGGAGGCATCGGAGGACCCATTAAGTATATATATTCTTGATCAGCTCGAAGAGACGAATCGATCTAGCCAAGTCCGTCTGTCGGCAACGACTAGGCTAAGTTCGAGAATAAGAGTACCACGCCCCATTTTCGAATTTTTGTATGAAAATTATTATTATTTATGCATGTATTCACTCCATATTATGTAAAAAAGACTTCTTATGTCATCCAATGTCAAAACCAAGGTGCCCCACCCATTTTTTTAAGGTGTGGCTTCCATACAAACTTTCCGCCCATTTTCTGATATTTTCGAGAAAATTTTTGTTATATCTGTATTTTAAGCTTAACATTTAAAACCAATATTGTGTGTAAACTTGGATTACCCCCTGATAATTACACATAAACTCTTTAAAGATTCGTGTGACGGGTATTTAAGCTTCGGTTCTACCGAAGTTAACGTTTTCCTTGTTTGGATCAGGCTCTTTGCACAATTTCCCCACATTGTGATCCATACGTCCGAATTGTCATAATTACTGTCTTGTATAGAAGAATTTTACATTCTAAGCATATAAAAAAAAAAAAAAATTTTGGATTTTCGTTACCAATCCTAAATTGAATTAGATCAATTGAATTAGTTTATGACGAATCGAATGACTAGCAAATGTACCAACAATTTTGTACAGATACGGTGTTCAAGAGAGTATGAACGATTCGCGAATACAGTTTCATTGTTCGCGAAGAGCGACACACAAAATCGCCGATAACTGAACGTTTTCACTGAGGAACAAGTATATCGTAAATTACTTTTAGTCGCTGTGCGACATTGGAATTTTTAAGTCACTAGTTAAGCCATAAGTGATCGAGTAGAGCGAGTAATAATCAAAACGGGTAATATCTGGTGCATCTAGTGTGGCAGTTTTTTAAAACTTTTCAATCGGGATGTTTATCGTTTAGCGTGCAGTTCAAAAGAATAAGTTGAGTTCAGGCATGTGCCTCCCCTGATGATTTCATTCAAGGCACAGATTCTGAGCTTAGATTTCGCTTTAGATCTGTTTGAATGGCTGATCAAACTTTCCGGCAAATGGTGTTTTTTTTTTTTTTTTTTGTAAAAATCTCCATAATTTTGATGTTTATAAATAAAGTAAAATTTTGTTTATTTATCTTATACGGTGCACACCTATTCAAAATTTTAGGAAAGGACGCTGATGAGTTATGTTCCTCAATGAATTGCTTTGTCAGGACACCCTTTTGCCGCTGCTGGTGAATATTTTAAGTTGAACTATAAACCTTTTTTTATTTTTGGCACAATTTGTAATTTCTTTCTTTCCGAATTCTTTACTAAACAGAAAAAAAATTAATTTTTCTTTAATACTTTTCCAAAATAAATATTATACGCAGCTGTGCATAGAATATGCTAAAATTCATTTGAAAATTTTGTATGAATTTGAAAATGTAGTTTAAGAAATTATCGTAAAAAATTCCTAAGTTAAGGGATGAGTTTTAATCCTGCCATTAAAAAAATACACAGAAACATTCAAAAACGTAAGCCATTTTCAAAACCAGAAATCAGAAACGCACGAATTAAAAAAGAAAAAAAATAAATAAAAGAAGAAATCTTAGACAATGCTTAGATTCTTTTTTAAATGGAATTTCAATCTTAATCCTAACTAGTTCTTTCTTTTATCTATCATAGTTCATTTTTTTTTTTTTTTTTTAATTTTTCTTTTCTTAAAACTTCTACTTGGCCTTTTGTCATCGTCATCGTGCGTCAGATTCGTAAGAGTTGTTGTTGGAATTCATCACCTACAAATCAATCATTTTGACGAAAGAGCATTCGAAGTAAAAGGAAAAACTTAAAATAAAAAAATAAAATCCATCACTTAGATACAGACATGCAGACACAGGTTTTGAGCATAACAATAGATCAACGCTATCAAAGGCCACTTCTACTGATTCTACTACTGACAATCTGACCTCAGAATAGAGTTCTGAACTTTGCGCTTGCGCATGAAATTTATTTTCCCACTTTTTTTCTTTTTCTTTTTTTTTTTTTTTTGTGTAAGAGATTACGCATTTGATTGTTTGACAATGCTTTGACGAAATCTATTTGATCCTTTGGTATATCTTGTACTTTTGTACGAGGGTGAATATTAAGAGAATTCATCTGACACAAGAAACTTGGAACAAAATACGACTATTTTATAACTAAAAGTTGTGTAAAAGTTATTATTATTTCATATTAAATAATTTTTTTTTTAGCATTAACAATTGTTATCAAGAAAACTTTGGCTTGCGGTAACTCGTAACACTCAGTTTCACAACCAAGTACACAGAGTATTTGAAATGACCGGGTACCATTCTATTCGTTTGCTCGTGAGTTTCGGTCTTCTCAACTCTTTTTCTTTGTGAGAATACTTAGACTAGTGACTTACTTAAAGTGAAGTCAGACATTTGGAAGTACCAAGTGAACTTGGAAAACTACCAGGTGGGATGAAAAGTAACCTCCTTGACCGCCAGAATGCGCTGCTATGCAAAAAAGGTTTAGGTGCCTTGTTGTCCATTAATATTTAGGCAGATACGCAAAATTTCAGTGCGATACTGCCCTTTGTTTTGTTTTGAAAGCTGATTGTTGTTGATGTGTTTCCATGATGTTGGGTATTGACAAAAACGATTTTCGTTCTCTCATAAAACATTATTTTTTGAGAAAAAACGGCGAAAGGGAAACAAAAGAAAAGTTGGACAAATGTTTTATGGCTAATGCACCGTCAGATTACACCGCAAACATTGGTTTCTATATATATCATCCAATATCAAAACCAAGATCCCACGCCCATTTCTAGGTATAACATAGTCCCCCCATACAAATATTCCTACCATTTTTTGAGTTTTTGTATGAAAATGGTAAGTCACATCTACTGTCATCCTATGCATATACTACCTATATGACAAGGATCGGGTCACTATAACATACAGATCCCATACAAACTTACCTTTCATTTCTTTTACTTTTTCAAGGAAATTATTGATATATCTGCGTTTGAAGCTAAAAATTTTACATATATGCTTTTTATTCGAGCCCCAATTTGAGTTTTCCCCACCAAACCCCTTTGCGGAATATAATCGACATCACTTTTGATCATATGGAGGGTATTTGAGTTTCGGTTCTACTAAAGTTAACGTTTTACCTTGCTTTTTTTCTATTTAATAAAAGAACTACTACCCATAATCAAAATTAATTTCAGTCGGAAGAATAATTTAAAATGATTGATTTTTACGTAATGTATATGTATAAAAACTACAACGTTTGGATCTTCCCTCGTTTTCGTACAATCTGCTTACAATGCAATTTGATTGTATGCAGACAAGTTTGATGTATTTTTGTTGTTGTTACTGAATTTCTGTTGTTCTTATAGCGAACGTGATTGGTATTATTCATCATTCTTAGTTTCTTAGTTTAGTTGATCGTAAATATGTGGTTGGTTTGGTTGTTCGACAAAAACTCGGCTCAGGTCGGCTTGCTTATCCTTGAACTGTTTTTTTTTTTTTCTTTTTAGGTTCAATTGTATATTTACACTAGTTTAAGTGTTTCTCTTTTTTAATTTTTCCTATTTTCCACCTACTCTTGCCACTTTGTATTCATCCGTCAGATGCGACATGCGTATCAGCATTTTATCACAATTTCAGTTCGCTTAGTTTGTTTAGGCATCTTAAACATTCTTTTCTAATTTTAATTTTAAGTACAAGGGTTCTCTAAACGCGACAGACAGACAGACAGACACATACACAGAAAGCAGGTACTTTAGCATTTTATTTCTGTCGTGCTTATCTAAAACAGGTAAAATCAAATCTATTCACATTTATTTAGTTGTAAAGTGGTTTTCGTCTCGATTGAGGAAGTCGTAAATTTTACAATACGGAAAATTCTTAAACGGATGTTTCATTTTTCTTTTATTCATATTAATCGAAGGACATAATTCAATATTTTAATAAATGATTAAATATGTACCAAGAATTAATTAATATTGCCAAATAATATTGGACTAAAATAAAGTAATTTTTTATATCCGCCACACATAGTGTGAAGGGTATTATCAGTTTGTCGGAAAGTTTGTAACGCATTAAAGGAGGCATTGGAGACCCCATAAAGTATATACATATATTATTGATCAGCTCGACGAGACGAATCGATCTAGCCATGTACATAAGGGAAGATTTCCCATAATACATACCAAATTTGAGATTCCACATTTTGTTAAACTTTGAAAGCCATCTGATATCGAATGGATCTGTGAGGCTCTAGATAATATATAATTTAAGAATAGAGAGTTTAGAGCTAATGCAGCAAAAGTATCAGGACATGTAGACACATCAATACAGCTACGCTCGACTAAAGATGAGCGTCGGGATGGGAATCCCGTGGGTCCCGCTGAGTATCGATTACTTTTTAGTGCGAAACTGCAAATATTTATAAACTATAACACTGCACTGTTAAGTTTTATCTTTTGAGTAATAAATCAAACCAATTTTTGGGATTTTATAAATAAAAGTAAGTGGGAACCGCGGGACCCACGGGAAATTTTATCTTACTCCTATTACAGACTGGTTCATCTCGGCGAATTAGAAATATATATTTTTTTAAAGTTTTTGCTCGAACGTTCACACATTAAAGGAAAAGCAATCGATCTAAATGTCTCATTCGCATCGGTAAAGAGTACGATGATCTTGGCGTAAGACAATATGACCCACAGCTTGTGTCGAGAGTGCGGAATTTTAACTAGCTCAAAAATATGTGTTTTTTTTTCAATTTTTGAAAATAGTTATTTGTTTAATAGTTTTTTTAAATGGTTTTAGCAGAGCTTCAACCGTAGCTTAAACAAGCGTAACACGAATATTTGAAGAGTTAATGTGTGATCATCAGTGAACTTCGAGATGGGAAGGACCAGAAAATGAGAGGTAAGTTTGTATAGGGCTATACGTTATAATGGCACGATCTGTATCATATTGGTGGTGTGTACATAGGATGACATTAGAAATGTTTTTACACAATTTGAAGTGAAGACGTGCACAAATATTATCTTTTATTATTGGTTTTACTTAACATACAAACCGAGAAAAGCTTAAGTTTCGAGTTTCAGCTTAATATCTTTAAAACTGAGCTAATAAAACATCTCGCAAACAGACAGACAAACGGACATGGCTAGATCGACTCGTCTCATCGAGCTGATCAATAACATATATACTTAATGAGTTCTACGACGTCTTCTTTATTGATTTTAAACTTTCCGATCAACTGAACGGGTATAAAAAAAAGAGTTGGGTCTGGTCTTAGTAAGTGCTCATATTAAGACAAAAATTTGATTACTCGTAGTTTGTGTAAAGGTCAATTTTTTTGAACATACTTTTAATTTGAACCACTTGAACCGAGCAGCTGCTCGATACTGACAAATAACCGGTTTATGAACCGAACTTGCAATTCGAAAGCATCGCGAAATCGAATCAATGCCAATTTTCTAATGTTTTACAGCCTTGATATAATCTCCATTTGATGGAAGGGTCCATCAGGTTTACGCATGATACTCGAATGACGATGAAATGAGGTGAAGGAACATGCTTTTGTAATTCTTTAGGCCAGTTGAAACGTCCATGATCTACAACCGAAATTTTTGCGTGTCGACTAAATGCAGCAGCAACATTGACGACTGACTCAATAAAAATGTCAAAACTGCAGCCCCATTATGATGTGATTTAAATTTTTTCTGTGTTCAAACTTCAAAAGTTTTTCGATAGCTTAAAAAAATTCATGAGCCTCTCGAAAACAAATTTTCAGATTCACAGTAAAACCAAGCGGGTTTTAAAATGGGTACACTCGATTTTGGGTCCCCCAATGGAACCCGGGTTTAAATAAATGGTTAAAACGCGTCCAAACATTCATGCTTTTTTTTGGCTGTTATCGGGTGGGTGTACTATTCAGTAGATTATGTTTTTGATTATGAAAATACGAATATGTTTATGAAAATACGAAAATAAATAGGATCTTTATTTTTGCGAAACTGCTAAATCTCTTAATACGTATTTTGTATTAATCAATTTTATTGGAAGGAGTGAGAAAAACAAAGTTTCCCCAATATATATAAGTGGCACTACAGCCGATTGTTGGCATTGGCATCACATAAGACTCGACACC
>JAEIFJ010002234.1:0-64456 GCA_018903435.1 Leucophenga varia | reverse complement strand
TTTTTTTAAACTGTACCTAATTTTTCGTGACTTTTTGCAGAAAATCAAGCCAATATCGTTCCGCAACCCACCGTATTCGCTTGATTTAGCACCGTGTGACTTCTGGCTCATTCCTAAAACTTAAGAGACCACTCCGGGGAACGCGTTTCAGTCGATTGAGGAGATAAAGCTAAATCGAAGAAGGCGCTGATGGCTATACCGGAAGGTTTATTTGGCATGTTTAGAGGATTAAAAAAACGTTAGCGCCGTGTATTTATCAAGGAGGGATTACTTTAAAGGGGACAAAATAGATATTCATGGTCGTAATAATTTAAAAAAAACACAAAAATATGCTATACTTTTGAACCTATAACATATATCTGAGTATACACACACAAATTCAATTCGATGGGACGGGAATATTTTTGAAGTTATAGACATTAGTGAAAAGCGCGCCGAGAGATCTCGCAGTGTTTTCTCGAAGAATGGTGTTTTTTAAAGTCGGTGAGCAAGATTTCTCAGAAACAACTGAACCGATCGGTCTGAGAAATTTTTACACAAGCTTCTTAATATATTTTTAATTCTAGTTAATCGAGGATTTCCCCCATCCGATGAAAATTTCTTATTTTTTAAACAATTAAAGAGCTAGTTTTGGTCAAAAATCGAACCTTTTGCTTTGGTAATACTTCATTTATCAATAAATTTTTTTTTTTGTATTCTTCGATTAATCCTAGATTGTTATTATATTAATTAAATCTGTTGGTGCTCCCCGCAAAAGAGGAATTTATTTAGCGGACCTCTTGAAAGTCGGCAATATCGGCGTTCCCGATAATTATTTTGGCAATAAAAAATAGCGAATATCGTTCAAGTTGTCATAACTGCTACCTACCAAGTTTCGAATCATTCAAACCAAATAGTTTGTAGAAAAAATTCTTAAAAAATGCCTTTTCCCCCCCTAAATAAACAAACATATTTTACCAAAAAATTAAAAAAAAAAAATTTCTATCGGGGCGAGACCTAAAAAGACTGAGAAAATCTTAAGTTTTTGAATTTCATCTCAAGCACCTTTAAAACTGTTGGTATGGGCCACCCAACCGTTAAAGAATATCAACCTACGTGAGAGAATTAAAACATCGGTTCACACCGAAGTTAACGTTTTTCTTGTTTTATTTTGGAGTTGTCCTTCTTTATATTAAAATTCTGGAAACTTGTGGATCCGATGAAACTAGTGTTCTACAAAAACGACTGTCATATTATTTAGACGACTATTTTTGAGTTGTGTGAGAATGTCTTTCTTTTTTTCTAAAATTTGTTCCAAGCCTCCGCTGCTGCATGGACAAGAAGATTTTTTATTATTATCTGAGCTTCAAGCGGAAACTTTTTTTCAAATCTGTAACATAAATCGTCAGGCAAAGCTATATCGTTGAAATTGTATTTGAAAAAATGTGATTGAAGCCGGCTTTGATGCTGCGTTTTTAAAACTTGAACATTCTTTTATGAAGATATCCTTCTTCGTATTTTAATGAATCTGCAACTCCACCTTCGAAAAGCTAGAGCTTATGGTTTAGCACATCATTCGAAGGCTAAAACTACAACATTTCTGCATGACTCAAATTTGGAGTATCTGAACAAAGTCGATATTTAGAGAAGTGGGCAAGAACGGGCAAAATATTAATACCATCGCATTATTTACATATAGACGAGGAACACTGTGTTAATAGTTGCGACAATCCACGTCAATCCAACACAACTCTATTCCACGCAACACAATAAGTTTAAAAAAAATATAATTATAATTGTAGCATATAAAAAAAAAAAAATTAAACTCTGGGTTTTTATCTGCTTTAATTGAGCATTTAATCTTAAAATGCTTAATCTTCGAATACAATATCAAAACAGAAAAATAAATTAAAGTATCAAGAGTAAAACAAAAACAAAATCATTCTATACAAAAAAGTACACATCACAATGTATAAAAAATAATACAAGAACGTTTCAAACTAAAACTTTAGTATTCAAGTATCTACAAATGTGTGTGTGATTTTGTTTTAAATAAATTAATGAAGCGGTGAAATTCTAGAAAGCCATGTTTCAAGCAATTTCAACAGAAACCGCCCATTGATTTTCAAAACCGACAAGTATAGACTCGCGCACGATGCAGTTGAGCATACATACACACACACACACAGATACAAATTCACATATTCAGATACAAATTTAAACCACAAAAATAGAGTTACGCGCGATTTCGTTTCGTTATTTGCCTTTATTCGTTCGAAGCATTTAGAGAGTTTTTAATTCGTATATCAAATTAACAAAATACTTTGCACTAATTTTTAGCTATGTAACTATTTTATTATTTAAACCAATACAAGCGTAAATGTATTTGATCCTGAGTTTCTAGAAATGTATTAACAAAACGTTTCGAATATTTTTCGCGCTTCTAGACAACTCGCGCAAGCATTTTACATTTGTGTATGCCCTTGTGGCTATATTTGTGTGTGTATGTGTGTGTATGTGTGTCTATGTAAACGTTATATTCTCAACATATTGGCAAACTTCCGCAAATGTTAAGGTAAATATACATTCATGAACGCGTTAAAAATAAATGTGCCAAAAATGGAATATTGCAAGTAACTATTTCGCGTACTAAAGCACATTTATATTGAATAAACGTTACGAGAGTGGTTTGAAAAGTTTATTAAATTTATTGTGAGCCATTCCATGTACATCAACCTAGTTAATATTAGCGACATGTCAATATGTTCGCAAGCATATCCGTCTGTCATCATACATACATACCAATATATACATACATTAAGGTCTTCAATATTAACGAGCAAACCGATCGCGTGTTACCACATCGTAATAATTCAATTCCAGACCTCACTCCAGTCTTTATGCTCTGAAGAAAACTCAGAGTATATGTCTGAGGAATTATGTCGCAAATACAGTTAGCTTTCAACGAAAGAATGCTACACAGGACCTGGTACGGTCGTCACCATGAGGAAGTGTACTGATATAGTGTCAAAATTGCCATAACCCGTAGAGAATACCCAAGGCCCCCGAGGTTAAGACAGTTTTAACCGATTACAGCTGAAAATTTATCTCCAATTCAGTGCTTTCTTGATCTGTACAATGAGGCCGACCATGATTCCTGGTGAAAAGCGTATAAAATAATAGTAAAACAAAAGTTCCTAAGTGAACAGCACCAACTAACCTAGCAGATATGCTATATAAATTATAATTTACTACTTGTTCCCGGAACAGCCACTCACTGTGCAGAGCCATGTGTTCACAAACCCAGATGGCTTATATACAGTATCTGAGCGGGAAGTTATGCAAAAAAAAAAACCTTGCCAAAGCCGCAGGTCCTGAAACGTTACCAAGCCATGCGCTAAAATTGGCCTAATGTACTCCACTGCGAAACTTATGCCAAGCCTTACAGTCAGAGCCTATATGAAAGAGTCATCCCGAGTAGGAAAATAGAGACACTTGTGTCTATTCCCATACCAGGTAAAGAATCAAGTGATCCGTCGTCCTTTTGGCCCAATTAACTTCTAGAAACAGCGGGAAAAGGTCTGGAGAGAATCTTGTGAAATAAACTAAAAGCAGCGGTACAACGAGACTCCAATTTGGGTGCAAAGTCAGCACCCGATGCTGCCTTAGAACTTACAAGCTTACAGCTGCGTCAGATATCGACGGCTTAAGATGGAAAGGTTTATCTAAGAAATACTCATTAGTGGTCACGTTAGACCTTAAAAAACCTATAATTCGGCAAGCTGGAGCAAAATATTTGACGCGCGACACTCATTTGCAGTCTCCAACTACCTGCTAAATTGATTCTGAGATATTATGAAAGATGGTTGAGCAAACGTACGTAAAAGTAATTGAAACCCTAATCTCCTCAAGGAAGCAGTAAGGTATTAAGGTACATATTATAATTGAGACCCTGCTTTAAAAAGAACACCAATTATGTGAAGCAGATCATTCTCAAAGATTATGCTCAATACGCGAGGGCAAAATAAGGCCGAAGATTATTGCTAAAAATCGTGATTAAAAACGTTATTCTTTATGGTGCACCCATTTGGGACGAAGCTATGATGACTAAGAACTACCGCAAGGGATTGGAGTCAACGTACTGTACTGTTTCGAAGGATGTGACGTAGCCGCTTATCGCATGTAAAAAATAAAATATAGTTTTGGCATTTGGGAAAAGCAGATAAACTTTTTGAAGAATATATTTCTGTTCGCTGTTGAGCTCTTTTAGGTTTTAGAAAATAAATAATTTTATCCATTGGAGTACTTGCAGTAAGTAGTGCTAACAAAACAACATCATCACCAACTACAATTGTAATGTTGAAATGTGTGCATATCATGATTAAGGTGACTCTTAGAATCGAGATATCTCAAGAATGGTAACACTTAGGAAAAAAATCATGAAGACCATTTTTATAGAGAGTTTAAAGATCTACAACTTGGTTAGAGGTTTTTATACCCGCCACACATAGTGTGAAGGGTATTATCAGTTTGTCGGAAAGTTTGTAACGCATTAAAGGAGGCATCGGAGACCCCATAAAGTATATATATCATTGATCAGCTCGATGAGACGAATCGATTTAGCCATGTCCGTCTGTCTGTCTGTCAGTCCGTCTGTTCGACTGTCTGTTTGCAATGCGTTTTCCTCGGAAAGTTTTAAAGATATTATCCTGAAATTTGAAACTTAAGCTTTTTGTGCTCCTAGGCAGTTTGTATGTCAGAACCAAGGTGCCACGCCCACTTTTAGATATAGCCCCCATACGAACTAACCATTTTTTTCGATTTGTTCGTGTGAAAATTGTTATTATTTGTAAATGTATTTACTACAAATATGGAGTAAAAGCACTTCTAATGACATCCAAATTCAAAAGAAAGGTGTCACGCCCATTTTTTTGATACGGCCCCATACAAACCAAGCGCCCATTTTTCAGATTTTGTATGAAAATAGTTCTTATTTATGGATATATTCACTCCAATCTGGGTAAAACCACTTCTACTGTTAACCTATGAATATTCTATCGATATGACAAGGATCGGGCCACTATAACATATAGTCCCATACAAACTCACCTTCTATTTTTTTATTTTTTCAAGAAAATGAATAAGGTTTCGTGTGGCGGGTATTCGAGCTTCGGTGCTTCCGAAGTTAACGTTCTTGCTTGTTTTTATAAAATTTACCGTTTTCTAGAAAAATCCAAAAAATTTAAATGTTTATATTGACCGGTCTATTACACTTTTATAGCATGTAAATAAATTGTTTGTTTTTCTGATCATTAAAAACTAGAAGAAAAGCGAGGTGTGTTCAACCAGTATCGCGAATTTTGAATTTTCGCGGGTTACGTATATTCGAATTTCGATTTTTTTGTGGCGTTATGTTGGTACTCATGTCTCTCACTTATGCCGACAAGCTCGGCCATTTTGAATGTTCACTTAATTGTTGACAGCTGCTTTGCTTGCACGTGTTTTGGATCGTCTTCGATTTTTACTTATTCAAAAAAATGGATCAAAAACCTGTATCAAATTTTTTTCTGAATGTAATAAATGGAATAAAAATGTTGAAGATGGTTTATGGGGACCGAGCTCTACCAAAATCCACAACATTTGATTGGTATAAATTGTTGAAAGAAGGTTGGGAACGTGTTGAAGCCGAAGAGCTCCCTGATCAACC
The DNA here is from genome assembly GCA_018903435.1 of Leucophenga varia. Taxonomy (NCBI): domain Eukaryota; kingdom Metazoa; phylum Arthropoda; class Insecta; order Diptera; family Drosophilidae; genus Leucophenga; species Leucophenga varia. Next base: position 58,770 of record JAEIFJ010002234.1, on the reverse strand, counting down.
ATCGACCTCAACGGACGATGCTCACATCAAAAAGTAAAAAGAATTAGTGCTTGCACACCGTCGATTAACTATGAGAGACATTGCTGATGATCAATTAATACAATTTTGAAGGATGTTTTGGGCCTCAAACGTATCAAGTCTCGGTTGGTACCAAAAATGATGATTTTTTTTTAAAACTGTACTGATTTTTCGTGACTTTTTTGCCAAAAATTCAACCAATATCGTTCCGCAACCACCGTATTCGCTTGATTTGGCTCCGTGTGACTTCTGGCTATTCCCAAAACTCAAGAGACCACTCCGGGGAACGCGTTTCGAGTCGATTGAGGAGATAAAAGCTGAATCGAAGAAGGCGCTGATGGCTATACCGGAAAGGGACTATTTGGCATGTTTAGAGGATTGGAAAAAACGTTGGCATAGGTGTATTTTATCGGGAGGGGATTACTTTGAAGGGGACAAAATAGATATTCATGAATAAATAAATAATTTTTGAAAAAACACAAAATTCGCGATACTTTTTGAACACACCTCGTATATATTTTGAAGAACAAATTACGCTATCTCATCTAGTTTTTGAGTAACAGTCAAGTCACTCTGTTCGCAAATCTATTCGTTTGTGTGCATATTTGTCCATCATTCTGCAAATCTGTTCCTCTATTCGCATATCAGTCCGTCTGGCCGCTTATTTATCCGTTCGAACTAAATTTATGCAACATGTTAGAAACGTTTAAGACAACTCTCGTCTACATAAAAATACTCATATACATACATATATAGGTAATCTACACACTCATTCTATTTCAGATACATTTTAGCGGTTCGTTGTTTGTCTATTTTCTGTTCATGTGCTCTACATTCTAAGTATTCTAGTAGAACACACTAACAATGTGTTAAAAGGCTTTTGTTCGTACTTTTTCTTTCTTTACAATTTAAATTTTTTTGTTATTTTTTTCGTAACAATCTTTTGTGCACACTCAAATATGTATCTAAAAAAGCTAGTTACAATTGAAAAGCAGCGTTACTGTTGAATGTGCAAAATTAGCAATCTTGAAAAAAAAAAAAAAAATAGGTAAGTAGTAGTCAAAGTAAACCTTGAACAAGCAAAGAACGCTAACATACTTTAAGGCAATATAATGCAACTGAAAGCCTATTAAGTGAATTTTCAATTCAATTCAAATGTTTGCAAAAGATACAAAACAAATGATAAAGATAAAGGAAAAGGAAAAAAGAGAAAAAGATAAAACACATTAACGCTTATGTAGCTCAAGTATATTTGTGTAGTTGAACAATAACCAATGGCAAAAATAATAAAAGCACACACACGCACACTCATATCTAAGCGAAGGTCAAATATCAGATACATTTGTATCTTGTATGTACACAGCTGTACATATTAGAACAATTGCAATTTTTGTGCAACGCAAATATTAGAAAAAAAATAAAACAAAATATGTAGAAATGCTTGACTGAAGCTAGAAAATTGCAAGAAATTGCACTAAGCTGACTGCTATGTATCTACTAAATATATAGATAGATGGATACTACGCCAATAACCAATGCAATACAATTTTATATTTTTGTTCAGCTGTGCACAAACCCATTTCAAAATCTATCTATATATGAAGTTAAGCTACGCTTGTAAGCTTAAGTGCCATTACATGCAATCATCATTGTAGGCGTTCAATAGTAAAAGTATCAACCTATCGAATTGCATCGTATATGAGAAGTATAGTAGAAGTATCTGTACCTATGTGTCGACACATACTGTACAAAGTGCTTCCACTAAAGCTTTTTCCATAAGCGCATAATGCATATTTAAACATTTTCTGTTTTCAGTGCTAAAACGAACAAAAAAACGAAAAAAAAACAAAAAAATTGGTGAAAAATAAAAGAATGGAATACATAGCAGACCAAGGCTAAAATGGTGCAAAAATTCCATTGATTTGAAAGCAAGCGCTACATTGGCAATTTTAGTTAAATTTTTTTCTTTTCAATGGCGCACTTCGATTTCCACTTTTAGCTAAATTTTTTTTTTTTTCCTTTAAAAAATTTTTTGTCCAAGCATGCTAGTGGATTTCGCAATTGCAATTAGAAATTGAAGTTTGTATTTGAAAGTGTATAAAAAATTTGTATTTGAAATCCTATTTTGTATGATTTTAAGTGGTTGGCAAACTTTGTTTCATCTGATTTCTTTTTTTCGGATTTGTTTTAATTTTTTTAAGCCATGTATTTGTGCATTACAAGTTGTGCTTTCGTTGGTTTTACGCCTCGCAAATATTTTGCATTCAAACAACAACAAAAAAAAAAAGAAAGGCTTTTGTTCTAATTAAATATTGCAATTTTTATTCAATAAGATTTTTTATGAGGATCGTTGGCTTGCTAGGGTAGAGGTAAAAATAGCGCCATGCATTGTTTCATTAAAATGAACTTCGGTGGAACCGTTCACTAGGTGCTTATATTAAATTTCACGATGAATTTGGTAAAATTTGTTTGGAGCCTTAAAATTATATTAGCCCGATCATTACCATATCGATAGTGTTCACTTAGGCTGACATTGGAATTGATTTTACAAATTTTAATTGAATTCATTCAGAAGAATAAATGTTTTCATACAAAAAATTGAAAATGGGCGGTAAGTTTGTATAAGGGCTACACCTAAATATGGGCGTGTCACCTTGGATTTGACGTTGGATGACATAAGAAGTGTTTGTAAACAATTTGAAGTGAATATATTCATAAATAAAACCTATTTTCATACAATAAATCAGAAAAAAAATGGTAATTTTGAATGGGGCTATATCTAAAAATGGGAATGGCACCTTGGTTCTGACAAACAAATTAACTAGGAGCACAAAAAGCTTAAGTTTAAAATTTATGTAAATATCTTTAAAGCTATCCGAGTAAAACGCACCGCAACAGACAGACAGACGGAAAGACAGACGGAAAGACAGACGGATAAACAGACGGACATGGCTAAATCAATTCGTCTAGTCGAGCTGATCAATAATATATATAATATATACTTTATGAGGTCTAAGGCTGCAAACAGAGTGTGCGCTGAGACGAAGACGAGACGATAGCACAGGGTTGTATCTTTAAAACTTTCACACAGTAAATTTTACGCAGTATTGTGTAGCGAAATACAACCCTGTGTTATCGTCTTCATCTTCGTCTCAGTGCCCTCTGTTTGCAGCCTTAGATGTCTCCTTTGATTCAAACTAATGTGGCGGGTATACAAAGACCAATGCTATTTTTCAGACATTGCGAACTCCTCTCCTGTCGATCAAATTTATCTTTAAGACATCCAAATTTACATGAACAGTAAACAATATGATATGATATTGGATTTAGTTCGTCTTGGAACACCCACACGGACGACTGCAGTATTGTTTCCTGCTCATTTGCATATATCCATGATTTATCACATGTCAATCCACTGTTTTAAGCACCACGGTCAAACTTTTTGATCGTTTACTTACATCAATGGACGCAAGCATTTTTTAAGCGATTAATAAATTACGGGGTATCCCTTATCTCCCGATATGTAAAATGTTTTTCTTGCCTTACCAATTCATGCACAGCATTGATGTTCTGTGGCACAACATCCGATTTTAGACAACCTATACGGTATTCGCCTGCGTTAAAAATGTCAAACTCTATTATGGTGTTGCCATTACTCTTGCCAGTACCCGAAAAACTTTGAACTGATTTTTTTTTTTCTCGAAATACTAACTTCATTTACTCATGTCTTCATTTATCAAAAGCAATGTTATGTTTCGGAATCATTCTAGGCAGACTCTTGTAGCATTTAATATTTTATTTTATTTTTATATTTTATTTATTATTTTAAGTATATAAATTTAAAAAAAAATCTTTTGTTACAACTCAACCAATTCGAGATCTAATTTCAAATGATATTCTTCACGGGTCACCAAACAATTCCAAGTTTGGACCTAACTGATTAAATGTTACAATCCATGAATTATGCGCTTGTCACAAAGTTACAAAACAAAGAATCCAAACAATCTAATCTTCTTAATGTATGCAGCAAACACATCAGCGGAAATAAAACCATTCAAAACTAAAAATAAATAAATATAAAGTAAAAACAATTCATAACAATGTTATAGATAAAATTAAATTTAACGCTCAGCTAATGATAAATATAGTTAAACTGATTGTGAATTATAATAATTTAAAACTGAATGAAAATTATAAAAATTTGTATTCCTAAGATATGCTTTTCTTTCATCGTTTTTGATTAATCACAATAAACAAAAGTGCCTAATATATGTGAGAGCTGTAGACCATGCTTCGAAAGCGACACAGACAGTCGAACAATACCGATCTATATATATTTGGTAGTATAGTATAATGAGTTTTTATTATTTTTCAGTAGCTACACTTCAACAAATTCAACAAAGTGCAAAATTGTTTTTATGTTGAATTTGGGTCCTTAAAAGGGTCTAGAAGAGATTGGAAGTTGTTAATCATAAAAACTAGGGTCAAAGATTAATCTATATTTTTGTTAAGAAAACTATCGCTATGTGAACCGAGCAACAAATTTTTTTTTGAAATAAATATGTATTAGAAAACTGTAATAATGGAAATCGTTGATGCCGGAATATAATATTATAGATTGATCACAAAATTGTCAATGTTTTGTGATTTTTTCCCAGTCGTGCTGTGGGTTATTTGTGTGTAATTTTAGATTGACCCTAACAGATGCAGATAAAGATACACAATGTGTTCACATTAATGATCTTTTGCGTCTGTCCGTTCTTTTTTATTTATCTGTGGCAAAACTTTTCATTTCTTTATTTTTTAAGAATATTTAGCAGACAATTGAAACATGAGCTTTTCTTGAGTCTAAGTATTTTTATACCCGTCACAAATGGTGTGGAAAGTACAATATATTCAGTTTGTCAAAATGTTTTTAACACATAAAGGGAGTCACCGTAGACCCCATAAAGAATATATATTCTTGGTCAGCTAATCGAGACGAGTCGATCTGGTTTATTTACAAAGCGATTTGTGTCAAATACAGTAAAAACACTTCTAATAGCAACCTATGTTTATAGAAGGACCCATGGTTGAGGTGGGTGCACTATAGCATGTACCCTCCATAATAATTTTCCGCCAAATTTTGTGTTTTTATATGAAAAATGATTTATTACTGAAATGATTTGTGTCAAATACGGAAAAACACTTCCTACATTAACTCATGTTTAGAAAAGGACCCATGGTTGAGGTGGGATGACTGTAAAATATAACTCATTTAGAATTTTACCTCTCGTTTTTAAGTAATTCTTTAAAAAAAATGTTTATGAAGCGATTTATTTCAAATACCTTAAAAATACTAATTGTAGCAACCTTTGATCACAATAGGACACATGATTAAAGTGGAATCATTATAGCACTAAGTCACCATGACGACCTGCGACTGAACCAAATCTGAACCAATTTGCAGCAGTGGTAAAATCAGGTTACTGCATTAACTTAAACAAGAAAGAATGCTGAAGTCGAGGTATGCTGTGACTGCAAGATACCCTGTACCCAATCTTTATGTACCTAAATATAAATTATTGTATTGGATTTTCAAACACAAACTTGAAAAATTGGGTAAATTTTTATGAGGGCTATACCTAACATTTTTGGTCCTACCCATATTGGGTTATTTCATTGGGACTATAGTAGGCACAATTTATGCTAAATTTAGACTTCTTAGAATTAGAAACAATAACGTTTTCATGCAAAAACCCTACATTTTGGTGTGGATTTGTATGGGGGGTACCCCAAAAATGGGGTTGTAGACCGTTGTAAGTGCACCTTCAACGGTCTAGGAGAGTCTAAGATTCAATTTTGAAAGATCTACCTCTTATAGTTTCCGAGATAATCGTTTTCATACGGCAGACAGCATGACGGACGTACGAATAGACGGACAGACGGATGGACGGACGGACGGACATTGCTAGTTTGACTCCCCTTTCAATGCTGATCAAGAATATATATACTTTATATTGCCTGTCTAGCCTTGTTCTATATGTTACATACATTCGCACAATTTTAATATACCCTTTTACCCTTTGGGTACCTGGTATAATGATGATGCTGATTTGCAACAGGACTCGTCAGATTGATTTGATTGAATAATATATGTAAGATGAAGAATGATCTGAATTCAAAGAATTAAAGCCAGCAGCCTATACAAACTGATAAGTCATTAGATGTTTTCTCTTTATTAGCAGATCAAGACAGCTTTTTTTACGCTTAATCGTTTGCACTTTATAAAACAGAGTTCTGAATTAAACCAAAAAGGGTAACAGGGTATATTAAGTTTGTGCGAATGTTTGTAACGGACAGATGGTGGCAAGATAGACCATATAAAATATATATATTTTTGATCAGCATAGGAAGGGGAGTCGAACTAGCTATGTCTGTCTGTCCGTCTGTCCTTCTTGCTGTCTGCCGTATGAGATAGATTATCTCGAAGACTATAAGAGATAGCGCCACCATATTTAAAACTTAGACTCTGCTGAGCCGTCAAGTGTTCACTTGCAAACGGGTTTTCTTTAGACCTATTTTAAGGGGTACCGCCCATACAAATGTACTCCAAATTTTTGGTTTTTTCATAAAAACGTCAATTTTTTTTATTCTTGGAAGTTCAAATTTAGTCTATGATAGTCCCAATGAAATATACCAATATGGGTAGGTCCAACAAAATTTTAGGGTATAGCCCCATACAAAGGTATACCCGATTTTTTCGTTTTTTTGATTGAAAATTCAATTTAATGAGGTATGGTAGTAAAATAGAACCGATCTTAATTTTGGTTTCATAAAGTTTTGGTACTCGACTTCAGCGTTCTTTCTTGTAAGGAGCTAAAAAATATGCATACAAGTCGAATTTCAATTTAATAGCTAAAAAGGCAAAATTAATGCAAATCGGTCAAAGCGGTTATATGGCAGCTATATAAAATAATGGTCCAAATTAAACCAAATATGGTAAGCTATTTTAGTTGCCCAAAATATCCGTATAAACCAAATTTGGGGTAAAAAATCTTTTCATTTAGAGTTTATGCAAAAAAAAAAAAATTAAAAAAGAAACACTGTGCAATGAAAGCGAAATCGAATATCAGAACTGCCTATTTGGAAAAAATTTTGTATTGTGCAGTTTACTGATTTGCTGTCATAAAATGTATGCCGTTTCAATAGACTTACATTCAATATTTTAGCACTTTATACATATATAGGATTTAAAGTTTTAGATTTTTCTTCCTTTATTTCTTTAAAAATAAAACTTGTTAAAAAGGAACAAAAAGCATTTATAACAATATAAATATTTAAATAAGCGCAAACAAAACAGCTGACTTAACTTTGTTACTTTTCTTATTTTGAATAAAAACACATCTATTCAAATCAAACATAAACGAAATTCATCTAAAAAAAAAAAGCTAAACCCCAACGCAAAGCCCAAAAGTTACGGAACAAAAAAAATTCACCTCATCATGCAGCGACAAACGCTTTGGTTTGAACTGTATTCTTTTTAGTAAATTTTTTTTTTTTTTTTTTTTAGGGTTTGACTTTCTGTGCTATTTGTTCAGTTGTCCGGTTATTGAATTCAACTTGTTATTTGTTGTGTAAACGTTCTGAAGGATACAAATCGTAAAAAAATAGAAGAAGAACAAGAAATGCTGCTTTTGCTGCTTTTACTGTTGCTGCCGTAAAAACTTTTGCGTGTTAACAACATTTTTCAATATAAGTTAAGAAACTTTTTGGCTAACATGTTTACCGACTAACACACACGTGCAAAGAAAGTAAAAGTCTGTTGAATCCAGCAGTCCAACTGAACAGAACCTTAAATAAATATCTACAGTGGATGAGTTAGTCATGAAAATCTATGTATGCATGTATCTGTGTGTATGTATGTATGTGGGAAAGGTCGCCTGGTCAGCAGTGAAGCTACTGTAAGTGGCAACTAAGATGATCAAATAAAGAAAAACTCTCAAGGGTATTTTCGTTTTTTGTGTTTTATTTTATTTTTTTCAAAAGCAAAAAAAAATTAAGTGAAAGAAGTAACAAAATACACAGACTTTTTACTTGTAAGCGTCTATGTAAAAGTTTCCTTAATAAATTGAATTGTTAACACACAAGCGTAGCAAAAAAAAAAAAAAAAATTAATGCTAAGATGAAGTACCATATGATGAAATGTATAAAGGTAGCTTCTATATATCACACACATACCTAGATACAATTCAATTGAATTGAATTGAATGAACACCACAAACTGCATGCAGCGGAGAAAAAAAAAAAAAAAATCATTGGGGGAAATTGTATTTATTTACTCAAGTTACACGACATAGTGTGTATCTATTGACATTGCAAATAAATATGAAGGTGATATGTATTTCTCTTAGTATTTTATTTAATTTTCTTATATTTTTTACATCAGCGCGTCTTTAAAAGTTGAGCTTTGTAGCTGGAGTTTGATTTGCAATTGATGACACTTACATTTTTTTCAAGTATATTTAAATGTAAGACAACTTTACGAGTGACTGAAGAGTGAGAGAAATGAGTGAGAGACAGGGAAAGGAGAGAAAGAAACAAGAACTTCACACTTCGTACAAATTAATACACAGTTAGTATAAATGAATGTTTGCTGTATACTACATTCACTGTGCCCTCTCACTTGTTGGCATTTAACCCAAACAAATGCACCGTCGATTCGGCTATATTGACTATATTGGCTATATGACAGCTATGAGAAAGAGTGATGCAAATCAGGCAAAAATTGGCAGGTCATATTGGGTTTCAAAATATTCATAGGAAACCAAATTTGAAGTAAATACTTAAAAATTTTAATTTATTTCAAGAAAAAGGGGAAAATTCAATAGTGTACTGGAAGAATCTTATTTCATTTATCACATGGTAATACTAGTTGACCAACTGGTGACATTCAATTCTGTTTTGAGTGTTTTATTAAGCATTCCCTAATGGCTACCTGCCACATGCATATGATCACTTATACTTTACTGGCCGACAGATGGTAGCTTTATCGGCAATAGATGGCCGGCAGCGCTATGTAGTTTGAGTAGGAAAAATTTTAAAAAATTTTAAATGCCTTTCCACTTATTTAACAAGAAGAACGCTGAAGTCAAGTATGGTCGACTGCAATATACCCTGTACCCAATCTTTATGAACCTTAAGATCGGTTTTATTTTACTACCATACCTCTGAATTGGTTTATCATACAAAAAATTCAAAAATCGGGTATATCTTTGTAAATGGGCAATACCTAAATTTTTTTTGGACCTACCCATTTTGGTCTATTTCATTGGGACTATCCTAGGCATAATTTAAACTAAATTTGAACTTCCTTGAATAAAAAACTTCCTTGCAAAAACCCAAAATTTTGGGGTATATTTGTATGGGGCTGTCCTAAAATTTTGTTGAACCTACCCATATGAGGATATTTTATTGGGACTATCATAGTCATAATTTATACTAAATTTTGACTTCCTTGAATTAGAAAAATTACGTTTTTATGCAAAGACCCAAAATTTTGGGGTACATTTGTATGGGGGGTGAATACGTCGGCTTAGCAGAGTCTAAGTTTCAAATAGGGTGGCCCTATCTCTTATAGTCTCCGAGATAATCTCTCTCATACGGCAGACAGCATGGCAGACGGACGGACGGACAGACAGACATAGCTAGTTCGACTCCCCTTCCAATGCTGATCAAGAATATATATCCTTTATATGGTCTATCTTGGCTAATTCTGTCTGTTATATACATTCGCACAAACTTAATATACCCTTTTACCCTTTGGGTACAGGGTAAAAAAAAAAAAAAAAAAAATCACTACATATTAAAAAGAAGGTGTTCACGACCTAGAAGTCAGAAAACATTATTAACACATATATAAGGTTATAAAATATCTCCCTTCCGCTTTTTGATCTTTATTCAATGTTCTATAAAAAGTGTTACAGTGATAGGATTTAGTTGAAATATGCGCCGTTTTTCGATAATCTGTTTCCATCTAGACGGCAACTTCATTATACCCCCCTTGTAGAACCCCCCTCCTTGTTTGCGAAGTACTCGGACAGCCACTATTCACAAGCCTCTTTTGAGGCCAACTTTACACCACCAGGGCGTTCGCCATGGACAGGAACCGGTGGTAATCGCAGGCGCTATGGCCGGGCTATATGGTGGATGCGATAAAACCTTCCATCCGAGCTCCCGTAGCTTATGACGAGTCACCAAAGATGTGTGTGGCCTGGCGTTGTCCTGGTGGAACTCTGCACCCTTCCTGTTGGCCAATTCTGGACGCTTTCTGGCGTTGTTCGCAGTAGATGATAGAATTAAGCGTCCGGCCATATGGAAGATTCCCTCAATCCCACCAAACACACAGCAAAACCTTCTTGGCCTTCAATCCCGGCTTGGCCACTGTTTGGGACGATTCGCCGGCCTTCGACTTCGACCGTTTTCGCTTGATATTGTCGAATGTGATCCATTTTCGTCGCTAGTAACCATCCGCTTCAAAAATGGGTCGAGATCGTTCCCGTTTCAGCAGCATATCGCAGTCGTTAAATCGGTCCATAAGGTTTTTGCACTTTGTTGTACACAGATATGGCGAATATATTTTAATTATGGAATCAGAGTTCAAATTAATCAGATAAAAAAGAAATTCAAAAAAATTATAAATGTGTACGCAGTGAGTACAACTGAATGTTTGTTGTGTAATGTACGCACTCATTTCCCATTTCAAATACTAGGCTAACCTAGAAGCAATTCATTTATTCATTTATTGGCGATTTTGCGTATTGTTCTTCACGAACAATGAAACTGTTCAGCTATCTGTAATTGGTGCTTTTATGATTCCTCGCGAATCGTTCATACTCGCTTGAGCACCGAAACTGTACAAATTCGTTGGTACATTTGTCAGTCACTTGATTCGTCCCAATGTGCGATTCACTGAAAGCGCGATCTATTGAAACTATTGAATGATAAAATCACAATTTCTACAAATACAATATAAATTATTGATAGTTGATTAATCAAGTATTGATTCTTGAATTAATCTATTAATTTATTCTACTAAAGACACTGCGACTCAAAAATCTATTTTTTTCAACACTTAAACTTAAAAAATTTGTTGTTCTCACGTACGACAAATAAATTTGTTAATTTCTTTTTCAGCGATTTATATGCAAATCTAAGGTTTTGTTTTGCCTTTAAGACTTATAAAAAATGACTAAAAAAAGATGTGTAAATTAGTTGAGGAACACTACTGTTTGACTTGCACGGTTATTCGTGTTCTTTTTTTTTTTTTGTGGTACAGTTTGTAAAATAATTTTTACATAAATTATATTGCGCTTGTCTGCAAAAGTTGAAAGTAGAGAAAAATTTATGAAACTGTGTATACAGCACTCATGTTGATTTTTTCTTGTTTGTTTGTGTGTAGTTGTAGGCGGCGGATATCCTACAAGTATAAATAAATAGACTATGCGGTAAATACTGAAAATTTGTTTATACAAACATTTTTTTTTTTGAAGTCAGAGTCTGTCGCTCTGTCATGCATATTTGCAGCAGCCACACAAGTTGCAGCGGTTTGCAGCAATGTAGTATTCGTCTTTATATTTAAATTAAAGCACAAATTTAGTGCCTTCATTTTTTTCCATATATATTCCGAATTTTTTTTTTTTTTTATTTCAACGCATTGCGGCAAAAGTTAAAAAATGAATGAAAAAATAAAAATGTTTTGCACTGCATAAATTAAATTTGCAAAAAATTTTTTTATTTAAATTGAATAAAAGAATGAAGGCTGAACGAAGTTAAAGAGAGAGAGAGAGAGAGAGAGTTTGCAGTTTGACTGGCTGTCTGAAAGTTCGCACTGTCACTGACAGCAAATTTTTGGGTAGTAGTGTTGAAAAACACTTTGCCAATTATTTTATACACATAATAAGAAAATTCAGTTTTACACAAAAAATTTTACAATGTCAAAAGTGAAAAAAGCGAGGATAATATTGAAAAGTTTTTGCATGTTAATGACAATTTACGACGATTCCGTCATAAACTTGTACAGCATCAAAGTTCATTTAACCTCGAGACATGGTGCTTAAATTGTTTTTAGTTTTTTGTTTTTTTTTTTAAATATTAATCTTTAAAGTAGTATATTAAGTTTTTAAGTAGGTTTGTAATGTTCTGAAAAAGACGTTGAATATATTTAAAAATAAATGTTAGATACACGCATTGAATCGCGCTGCACTTGTTCGTCTGTTCGTCCGTGAACTGATTTTAAATATAATAAATTTTAATGTTCTGCTAGCTGTTGAAATTACAAATTTTTTTCTTTATAAATAAACAAAAAAGAAATATATATATATATAACTAAATAGGAAAAACGATAACTGTCGTGGAACCGAAGGTAATCAAGAAAGAACGCTGTATTCCAGTGTGCTCGACTGCAAAATACTCTGTACCCAATCTTGATGTATCTTAAGTTTAGTGTTATCTTAATACCATACTATTGTATTGGATCTTCATATAAAAACTCAAAAAAGGTCTCTGTTTTAAATATGGTAGCCCTATCTCTTATGGTCTCCGAGATAATCTCTCTCATGCGACAGACAGCAGGACAAGCGGACAGAAGGACGAACGGACGGATGGACAGACAGACAGATATAGCTAGTTTCGACTCCACTTTCAATGCTGATCAAGAATATATGTACTATATAGAGGCTATCTAGCCTCCTTTTATCTTTGGGTACAGGGGTATAAAAATCTTTAAATAGTTTATTTATGATCATCAGTGTCGTTGATAGTATTCCGCAAACTTTTGGGATCGATTGTCCGATACAACCCAGAAGTTTAGACACAATATTGGGGTTCATTTAAAGAAGCAGATGTAATTTAAAGTTTAAACTAAAAATATAAATATGGCCATTATTTTTACATGAAAACATCAAAAAATAGAAAGTGAGTTTCTATGGAGACAGTATGTTATAGTAGCCCGGTCTGTCGGTATTGAATTCAATTAGGAATGAATTCTTTCATAAATAATAACAATTTTGATGATGAAATTTGAAAATAATTGGTAAGTTTGTGGAACTAGAACTAAAAGTGACGCCTTGGTTTTGCCATTGGATGCCATTAGAAGAGTTATTGCCCAATTTGAAGTGAAAATATTTATTAACAATCTTTTTTCATAAAAACTCGTATACTTGTACGGGTGCTAAACCAAAGGAGGGGGCGTGGCATGCTTAATCTTACATAAGCTACCTGGGAAGGAGAGAAAACCTTTATTTAAAGTTTCATCCGCATATCTTTTAAACTAAGCAGATGTATCACCATTTTTGATCCTAAGAAGCTTATATGCCAAGCTAAAGTTCCCATTTTTAGGTATAGCCCCCATACATACTTTCCACTTTTTTTTTTTTAATTTTTGAATGAAAATGGTTATTATTTATGATTGTACTCAATTGAAGTATGGTGAAAACACTTTTTATGTCATCAATGTCATAACCAAGATGCCACATCGATTTTTATTTATGGCCCCCCTATAATTCTACCGCCCTTTTTCGACTTTTTTGTATTCACTGCAAACAAGAGTTTTGGTAAGGATCACGATCAGTTTTGGTAAGGATGGTATAATTTGAAAACGCAAAGGATTATATGAAATTTGTTTTTATTGTTTAGGAACATGTTAAAGTAAACAAGAAAAAAAGTTAACTTCGGTTGGACCGAAGCTTATATACCTGTTACACATCATTTGACGTTGATAGACCTTCGTATGCAGCATTTGTATTAAATTTTATTTCAAAATACTAAACAAATTAAATATACTCTTAAAAATTTAGGAATTCGCGGTCCGATTTGGACCAATTTTAAACTGAAGATTTGGCATGGTATAAGAAACATTTTAACCATATTTGAAGCCATTCGCTTTATAAATACATTTTTTCATATAAAATTTGAAAAAAATGTTGTACTTTTGTATGGGAGCTATACCTAAAAGTGGGCGTGGCACATTGATTTTAACATAGAAACTACACAGGACCTAGAAAAGCTTAAGTTTAAAATTTCGCCAATATCTTTAAAACTGAGCGAATAAATCGCGCAGCCCAACACACAGACAGACGGGCGGACAGACGGACGGACGGACAGACAGATTGACATCGCTAAATCGATTCGTCTCGTCGAGGTGATCAAGAATATATATATACTTTATAGGGTCTACGATGCCTCCTTTAATGCGTTACAAACTTTCCGACAAACTGAATATACCTGTTTACACTAGTGTAACAGGTATAAAAAGTTTTTCTTTTCTTTGGTACGAGTTTGAAGTTATTTTCTGCATCCGATAAATTTCACGATGAATTTGGTCAAATTTGTATGGAGGCTTTATGTTATATTTTCCCGATCCTTTCCATATCGAAAGCGTTCACTTAGGTGGACATTGGAATTGATTTTACCAAATTTAATTGAATTCATTCAGAAAAATAAATGTGTTCATACAAAACTTGAAAATGGGCGGTAAATTTGTATGGAGGCTATACATAAAAATGGGCGTGGCGCCTTAGATTTGACATTGGATGACATAAAAAGTGTTCTTACCCTATTTGGATTAAATATATTCATAAATAATACGTATTTTCATACAAAAAATCGAAAAAAGTGGTAAGTGTGTATGGGGGCTATATCTGAAAATGGGCGTGGCAACATTCTTTTGATATTGGATGAAAAAATCCGAAAAAAACGGTAAGTTTGTATGGGGGCTACACCTTTAAATGGGCGTGGTACTTTGATTTTAACACTTGAACTGCTTAGGACTGAGAAAAGCATAAGTTCCAAGTTTCAGGTCAATATCTTTAAAACGAATCTCATAAATACAGACAGTCGGACAGACAGACAGACAGACGCACATGGCTAGATCGACTCGTCTCGTCGTGCTGATCAAGAATGTATATACTTTATAGGGTCTAAGATGTCTCCTGTAAGCGTTACAAACTTTCTGACAAAATGATAATGCCCTCCATGTGTGTGCCGGGTATTTTTTGACGGGTAAAAATATAAGTATGCATATTTTTGCGTTGATTGCACTTGGTTTCATTAAAATCGGTTCCGTTGAACCGGAGAAAGGTTACTCGAAAGGTCAAAAAGGTAATTTTGAAAAAATCAAAAAACAAAATTTGGTAAGCGAAAGATTTAATGAAATTTTTATAGAAATCTAATAAAAAGTTTTAAAATTTTGACAATTCTGCATCGAATGCACTTAGTTTCATTAAAATCGGTTCAGTACAATATAAAAAGTAATATAATTAGCAATCTCAATGGTTCGTGCGTGCATACGTGCAGGCATTTAGTAAGCAAATGTCCATTTCGCATAAAACACTGCTCGACAAAAATGGCGATTTCTCTAAATAATTTCGAACTTCAAAAAAACCCTTTCAGGACGATATTCTCAAATATCCAAGCTTTGAAAAAATATGAAACAAACAAAAATCGAAAAAAAATTTTTCCAACCAAGAATACCTCCTTTAGCTAATTGCTTCAAATAAGTTGAAAACTTTTGTTATGGTAGTCCATGTGTAAAGTATAGATTTGACAAGGATGAGTTTACTATATATATTGAATAAAGATGAGGTCACTATATTAAATGGTCCCAATACAGAATCACCTCAAACTTCTGATATTTTCACGAAAATTTCGTGTGACTGGTATCAAAATTTCGTCTTTTTAATTATTTAACGAATTTCTGGGCGCAGACACAAAAATAAAACTGGTTAATATTTATTCTCTCTAACTCTTGAGGGACATTTTAGCACACCAACGTTTGGTATAAATTGGAATATGTGCTCATCACTGACTTATATTAAAATTTAAAAATTTTTTCATCAAATAAAAATGTCACAACCAATAAAACATTAATAATAAAATTAAGAAAGAGATGAAAAAAAGAAGGACACAGATACTATATATAAAAATAATTGAAACTAAATTTTTTTGCTAGAGTAAAAAAACTTTGATGCCACCAAATTCAAAATAAGAATTTTGATGCTTCACAAACACTCATGCAGAAAATAAGTCAAAGCAGAAAATTTCTAAAAAAGTTTGTAGATGGTGGCTTATATTAAAAGTTATTTGCGGACTCTTGGGCAACAAAATTTAAAGTTTTTTTTAAAAATTTGAGAAAAAAAAGAAAACTATTTTATCAAATTGTTCAAAATTAAATATTGTAAATATTTTTAGAAAATATTATTTCTTCGACATATTTTAGACGTACAAACTGCGTAAATTTTCGGTGTAAATCAAAACTGTCAGTCTGTAAGGCGCTCAAGCGGAAATATGTTTGTATGTATATATTTTGGAGTCGAACTAAAGTTGTAAACATTAGATAAATAGATCTGCAACACGAATTGAAAGCACGCACACACAGATACACACACACGAACGCGCAATGTCCATGTTAAAGATTCTACATCAAAATGTCTTAATTGATTTAACACGAAATCAGTCAAACGATAATCGAAAATTGCTACGCAAACTGTTTGATTACATGCAACGTGCCGGTAACTATGGAAGATGGAAGAAAACTTTGCCCATCCATTACGAAATTCGTATTGAATCAACTCAATTCAATTCAATTGAATTGTGCTACTGACATGTTGAACCATGGCGGCCTCAACCACAATGTCCTTGTGCGTCATCGTCGTCATCGTTCACGTCGTTGTCGCTGTCGTGTCGTCGTCCTGCGGTCAAATATGCTTCGCTGCGTTTGCAAATAATGACCAACATCGTTCGTTGTTGTCGTCGTCGTCGTCATCGTCAATATATCCTGACTGTCTGCCAGGCAAGCATGGGCATAAGCAACAGCACCAAATTTAATTGAATTGTCGAAATTATCTCGTTCGCTGCGCAATTGATAATTATTGCTTTTGTGCCACAAAAAGCTTTCATAATCACATTGAATATATTTGATTTTATATGTTGTACCTATAATGCCATCCATATACGGCTTCAATCTGTGTGTTTAGGCCATTTTGTGCATTAAGCGTTAAGTGATTTATAATTTTTATCTTCGTTAAGACACTAATGGTAATAATACGTTTGTATTGTATTTCAATATTTCATTAAGAAAATTATAGGTTTGGTCAAACGTATCCTTTAGATTGTACAATCAGTGCCATTCAGTTCCTCCGCCATTATGTTCCTCTTTCTTTATTTATTTTCTTATTGTTTTTATGTTCCTCTGTCATTATGTTCATTTGTCTCTATGTTCCTTTGTCATTATGCGCGTTTTATTCCAAACTCAATTTATTCCCAAATCAAAACAGTCCTGTTTAAAAATAATTTAAAACCACAAAAAATACTAGCATATATTTTAAAAAATAATACAATTGTTGCTATTTAATTAATTTTAATCCTAAGTTTAATATAATTTAAATATAATCACTTAAACTCTTTTCAACTAATCACACAGATGGTGTTCGCTTAAATACACACAGAGACTCATTTATCACCATATTCAAATCGTGACCACAAAATTTACATTTGATTAAATAAAAAATAAAATATTTTATTTAATTTTGATTTTTATTTTGCATAGTAAATTGCATATTTATTTTGAAATGAAATTTGCTGCAATTTTATAACTTTTAAAAATTTTGTCTTAAAATTTTATTTATTCAAAATTCAAACAATTTTTCGTTCAGAGTTTTTTACTTTTTATGTAGGAGAACGTGGGGAATGGATCTATTCCATGTAGATTCCAAATATAACCACCAAAATTTTTTCTTAAGGAACGATCTCGAGATATCCATTTTTTCAGTGTAGTAACATGTATAACGAATTTTATTTCAATTATTAAAAAAAAAAAAAAAAGATTCATTTTTTGAGTCGCTCTTTATGGGGCTACGTTCAATTTTCAAACTTTACAGGTCCTAGTATCATGTCTACCGAATTTCATATCTCTCAAATACTTATAAAAATATCGATTTTATGGGGTGACGCCTACCACCCATATTTCTAAAACGACATAGGTTGGGTTAGGTAGGTTGACGTCTTTTGATGGGGGTTCACTCATAGCCCAATTTGTTCCTTACTGATGTTCATTCGGAGGTCTTTCAGTATTCCTGTAGTATTTTTGCAAGTTTAGCGAAAGTTAAAGCTGCCCACATCTTCTAGTGATGCTATCCAGGGTGATCCAAAGTGTTTCAGTCTTACTGTGGCGATAGTTGCTCCATTGACTCTGGGGTGCCATGCTCCATACATTTCTTGCAGCCGCGTCGTTGTTGGTTATTCCCTAGCTTCTTAGCATGAGCAGCCGCTGGGCAATGACCAGTTAAGAATGCCGATCAGCAGCCTTTAGTCTCTCCTTTGGAGCAGCAGCAGGTGCTGCGATAGTTTTTTGCACATTATTTTGTTTTTGCACATTATTTTGGCTACTCTGCAGTCGGTTTGTTCCTCTACTTTTTCCAAATTCAATCTAAGCAAAACTTGCAGTACAGTGTCCGTAGTGAGATTTGTAGGTATATTGTTTCCCTCTTAGCCAGATTAACGCCTTTGTCGTATTAACTTCCCAGATTTCCTTTTTTTTGCGAAAAACTCTGGAAAATACTACAGTTGTCCGGTAATTTATACGAGAGCCTTAAATTTGGATCAGCGCAGTATATTGCCATACCTACACCTGAACCCATCTTGGATCCATCAGATAAGATGTGTAGCGCGTTTTGTTGCAACCCTTGTTTCCAGTCCTCTAGTCCCAATGAGATTGTTAGGCGAGTGAAGTAAAAACCTAAAATCATTTGAGTATTTAGGATATACGATGAATTTTTGATCAATAGTTTATGTCCTATTCATTGATCTACTGAATTTACGTACAAAATCTCATAAGAATCGATCAAGCCGTTACGGAAGAGTTTTTACAAATACTGTTAAAAGAATTTTATACATTTTAAATTTATTTCGGGTGTTCGTTATACCCGTCGCAGAAAATTTTGGGTGACGAGTTAACGGGTTTCCTTGATCATCTTTTATTGTATTTGAACAATGTCTGAAATTCTCCAATATTCCCGAAAATCTTAAAAACAAATATTTTTTGGCAACAATAATTCTGATAAATTGCTCAAATCAAAAGTTGGATTCTCCTTCGGGTAACACAAACATTTTCAAAGTTTTCAATTTTATTTATATGGATGCTATCGAGCAATGAAAAAGTGTGTCTCACAGTATAGTATACCAGCATTCTGTAACCAAATTTTGAGTAAAAAACAATGTGGTGGCAAGTAAGTGGTAGCTAAAGTTTTGCGCTTAGTTAAGAGTTTTAAGCCTTCAGTTCAATAAAATATTTCGATTTTCCTTTTTTTTCCAAATTATAATTAAATAAATAAATAACTTTAGTAAGAGAGCAGAGATTTAATAAAATTTAACATTTGCTAATAAAAATTTTCAATGCTTGACACTTTCGCTCACATAATTTGCAAGCAATTTAAGCTAAATAAATATTGTCCAACACATATACACACACTATGCATATGGAATATTGCGCAGCAGCTGTACTAAATATTCACGCATATATATAAATGTTATTTATTTTAATTTATAACAATACGCAAACGTATAACCGCAAAAGAAAAAAATAAAATAATAAATAAACATACAATATTTTCATATGTCAAATCGTTTTAAAAAATCATAAAAAATATTTTAATTTTTATTTTGTTTTTTTTTTTTTTTTTATATATGTATTTTCCATAAATGGCGTAAAAATTGTGTATTATAATTTTGTAACTCAGTTCGTAACGCAGGAAAAAATAAAGGCGAAATGTTATTTGGAAACCACCATCATCGTAAGATTAGGGACTGCCAGCGTGTGTATGTGATAAAAGAGAAAACCAGATTCGCGCTAAAAAGTATGCTACGAAAATTAATTATCGCTATTGCTTAGACTTATTACTACCATTCCATTTCCACTGGTAGATATCGTAGAGCAACACAAATTCTTCGTAACAAATCTCGCAATAACAAAACCTTTATCTACGAGGTGTGTTCAAACATTATCGCGAATTTTGAATTTTTGAATCGCGGGTTACGTATATTCGAATTTCGATTTTTTTGTGGCGTTATGTTGGTACTCATGTCTCTCACTTATGCCGACAAGCTCGGCCATTTGAATGTTCACTTAATTGTTGACAGCTGCTTTGCTTGCACGTGTTTTGGATCGTCTTCGATTTTTACCTATTCAAAAAAATGGATCAAAAGAACCTGTATCTAACTTTTTTTCTCTGAATAGAATAAATGGAATAAAAATGTTGAAGAAGGCTTATGGGGACCGAGCTCTACCAAAATCAACAATATTTGATTGGTATAAATTGTTGAAAGAAGGTTGCGAACGTGTTGAAGACGACGAGCTCCCTGATCAACCATCGACCTCAACGGACGATGCTCACATCCAAAAAGTAAAAGAATTAGTGCTTTCACACCGTCGATTAACTATGAAAGACATTGCTGATGAAATTGGCGTATCGAAAGGATCAATTAATACCATTTTGAAGG
Organism: Leucophenga varia; assembly: GCA_018903435.1. Taxonomy (NCBI): domain Eukaryota; kingdom Metazoa; phylum Arthropoda; class Insecta; order Diptera; family Drosophilidae; genus Leucophenga; species Leucophenga varia. The sequence continues at coordinate 38,220 of JAEIFJ010002234.1, read as the reverse complement.
ATGTTTTGGGCCTCAAACGTGTCAAGTCTCGGTTGGTACCAAAAATGATGATTTTTTTTTTAAAAACTGTACTGATTTTTCGTGACTTTTTTGCCAAAAAATCCAACCAATATCGTTCCGCAACCACCGAATTCGCTTGATTTGGCACCGTTTGACTTCTGGCTATTCCCAAAACTCAAGAGACCACTCCGGGGAACGCGTTTCGAGTCGATTGAGGAGATAAAAGCTAAATCGAAGAAGGCGCTGATGTCTATACCGGAAAGGGACTATTTGGCATGTTTCGAGGATTGGAAAAAACGTTGGCATAGGTGTATTTTATCGGGAGGGGATTACTTTAAAGGGGACAAAATAGATATTCATGAATAAATAAATAATTAAAAAAAAAAAACACAAAATATACGATACTTTTTTAACACACCTCGTATGTACCAAGTTCAACTTGTTTCTTTCTTCATTTCATATTTTCTTTCAGAATAAATTGAATTTCAAATTTTTATGTAAGCAAATCTAAGTCAATAAATTCTGAAATCTTGACGAACTCATTAAAAACGAAAATAACCATGCGTAGATGTCATACAGTAATTAAGGACGATTATTAAAAAAAAATTTGAGAGGTACATGGGTTGGCTTTTGTTCCCACAGATTTGCTTCTCTAGTAGTTTCAATAACAAATTAAGATTTTCAAAATGATCAACTAGTTTTGGCAAAAAGACCGATTTTTGAGTCTCAATGTGTTTAGCGACTGCGTCTCGAAATCGCAGGGACTGCAAACAGTCCCAAAAGAATAGTTCGCGAAAAAACAATCAGCGATTACTGAACAGGTTCACTGTACACGAATATATAAACAAAATTGCGCTACACCAATATAATAAACCGACTTTGTTTAAGGTCATTGAAAAATGACCGCGCTTACAGTGAATTTCACTTTTTGGCAAATCAAGTCACTGGCAAATGTACCAACGAATTTCTGCAGGTTCGGTGTTCAAGCGAATATGAACGATTCACCAATGAACAGTTTCACTGTTCGCTAAATTGCCAGTAACTAAACATGTTCACCGAGGAACAAGAAAATCGCAGATCACTACATTCAGTTGCAGTGGGACATTGCAATTTTCAAGTCACTGTGAAAAAATCACCGAAAGTGATTACGACCACCATTAAAAAAATAATTTCGTTCATCATTTATGGAATAACATGGCTAATTATAAATCAAGGCAAAGATGATTACGCTTATGTAAAGAGCAATAATAAATTAAGTCAAGGAAAAATGTTAACTTCGGTGGAACCGATGCTGAAATACCTGTCATACAAATCTTAGAAAAGTTTATGTGTGTTTAGGGTAAGCGTGGGCTTCAATGGTCTGATTAAACCCAAGTTTAGACACAATATGGTAAGGTAAACATAAAAGAAATAACAATAATTTTCATGAAATTATCACAAAATGGAAGATGGGTGTGCATGGGGCGATATGTTTATGCATTATAGGGTCTAAAGGCTCCTTCCATGCATTTAATTCAAACATAAATACAGCAAAATTGACCTTTGTTAGGATATCGAAATCCTAATTTATATTTAGAGTTTTCACAAAGCCTGTGTACCAGAAGAAATATATACTGCAGAAAGTTTACAAAAACAATTTATATAGAATGCATTTGCATAAATTTCTGCAGCCCCATACTTGCAGAAATTTGTACTGATATTTTATAAAAACAGTGTGGCTGTGAAGTAAATTTTTATAAATAATGACAACTCTGTATTACAACAATTTGTACAGGGAGAGTGGAAGTGAGATAGCAAAATTTTTTATGGTTTTTTTTTAATTTTTGAAAAAAGAGCACTATGATTCAAACATGTTTATGGTCGAAATTTTTTGAAAATATGTAAATATTTTGTAGTTAAGTCAGTTAACAAGTAATTGGAAAACGATTCGGTTTAAACAGTAAAAGATATTAAATGAGTTTTAAATGACGACCGAAACTTATTACTTACAAGTAAACCTACCCAAGTGCCCCTCTCCGATTTCAATGAAATTTGGCACAGTTGTAGTACATCGAAAAACATTAGACACGTATTTTTTTATAAGGGCCCTTAAAGCGTTTTAAGGGTGAAAACCACCCCCTAATTTTTATACCCTGTACCCAAAGGGGTACATTTGTATGGGGGGTACCCCTTAAAATGGGTCTAGAGAAAAACCGTTTGTAAGTGCACACTTGACGGCCTAGGAGAGTCTAAGTTTCAATTTTGAAAGCTCTACCTTTTATAGTCTCCGAAATAATCGTTTTCATACGGCAGACAGCATGACAGACGGACGGACGGACAGACGGACGGACGGACGGACGGACGGACAGACGGACGGACAGACAGTCAAAGCTAGTTCGACTCCCCTTCCAATGCTGATCAAGAATATATATACTTTATAGGGTCTATCTTGCCTCCTTCTGTCTGTTACATACATTCGCTTCGCCCTTTGGGTACAGGGTATAAAAATTAGGGGGGTGGTTTTCACCCTTAAAACGCTTTAAGGGCCCTTATAAAAAAATACGTGTCTAATGTTTTTCGATGTACTACAACTGTGCCAAATTTCATTGAAATCGGAGAGGGGCACTTGGGTAGGTTTACTTGTTAGTTTCAATTGCTTTTATAAGATTTCTTGAAAAAGTTGTAAAATCTTCTGGAGAGTATTACTGCTTTGGATTCATTGAAAATATTTGAAATTCACATTAATATTTTATTTTAAATTTGTCAGTTTCTGTATTCTATTAGTTTTAGCATTAAATTTAAATTTGTGCATTGATAAAAAAAAGGTGAAAATGTTCACAATTGTCTCTTCAATATTTGCATATTAAAAAAAAATACAATAACATTGCAACGTAAACGCTTTCTATGCAATAAATGCATAAATATAATACACTTCAGCATTTTGGAATGAAATGCATAAAAAATATAACGAAATTGTTATAATAAGTATTTTTTTCTACAATCAATCACAGCACTTACAATAAAAAATCAAAAGCGAGCAAATATTTTATGTTTAAATTGTTTTAAAATGTTTTTAAATTTTTCTACTTGTCTATTAATTCAATGTGTAGATTCTCAGTACTGATTTGTATCTAGAAATTTAATGTGACTTAATTGGCAGAAAGGGGAAAAAATTTACAAAACCCTTTCCACTGGTATGAAGAAGCATCTTCATTCGATAAGATAGGTTTAAAAGTGTTGAGCATTGGTTCGGCATTAAAATAATTACTATTTTGGAGATTACGTATGTCATACAGAACGCAACCTTTACTTTTTTACATAGCAATAAGCTTCTATTGCAACATCCTTTATTTAGAATCCAAAAAAAAAAGGAACAAAAAAAATTAATTAAATAATAAAAATAATATATTATTTATAGCAATATGCATATTAATTGTTTAAATAAAAATATAATTTATTTGTAATTTTTGGTTTTAATTTATTTAATTTTTTTTCACTATATGTCAACATAATATCAACTGTCAACATGTGTTGTTTGCACCTGCATATTAATTGTATTAAACCGCAAACAAAATCTACATATTTTTAGCTAGAACAAAATATTTATTTTGATAGTAATGGAGCCTAAATACTATACAAAAAGTGATTTATATTGCTTGATATTTATCGCTTAGAGAATCAAACATCAATTAATCGATAATCTTCTAATAAAATATCGATTAATTCGAATAACTAAAATTATCGATTGAATCGAAACATTACAATTAAATCGATTATTGAGATATTATTAAGCAAAAATGTTATTATTGTTATTAATTGATTTTCTTATAACGCAACTACATATAAATGCAGTATTAGTACAGACTGATGGAGACAGCTTTATCAATTTGTGGACATCTAAAAATAAAGAGAATTATTTTAGGGTATCAGGAAAATCTCTACTAAATCAGTTTTCGGTTGGTTTGTAAAATGTAATCTCGGTGTCACAAAGGTTTAAATGTTCGAAGACAGTTTGGCAAATATCTGTAAAGGGTTGTCATCACAGCAGAATATATTTAAAGACTTTTGTAGACTTTTCATATTGATATTTTATTTTGAATTATTTATGACAAGACTTTAATTAATATAAAAAGAGAAATAATTTAATTAAATATTTGTGATTGTACTTTTAAAATTAAACCAATGAAAATTTAAAATTATCTACCCGAAAAACATCAAAGATTACATGTCAACTCTGCTAAGTGCATTATTGTTCATTCACGCATACATATGCACATGCACGCTAGTGCCGGCAAATTGTCGATGATACAAGCAATACTGAAATAATTTTAAAATGTTTGGCACAAAGTACAGAACACATAAATAATAGTTTTTAAAACTATTTGAAATGTTCAAATATAATTTTCACGAAACAGTTTTTTTCCATAGTGGTTTGACTTATTATGGTATACCAACACTCCAAAAATCTGTTATCGATTATCGATTGTTGAGCTTATTATCAGTTTTACACCACTTTATCCTAACCTTCTACTCAGATCAATATTTCATATAAATATTTTTCATTAATGCACACAGATTTTTTATTGTTTATTATTTATATTTTTTATTTTAATTTTAACTCAAAACCTCTCCGAAACGGCTTGACCAATTTTCTATAAAATTTTGGGCGTATATTAAGTAGGTGGCGGTGCTCACATATAATCGATCATAAATTCATTGAATATTTCCGAAACTTCTCAACCGATCTCAATAAAAGTTAGGACATATATTGTTTTAGAAAAATGGGCGGTGGTCGTGGTCATAGAATAAATATAGAGATTAAACTACTTTTACAAGTATTGGAGGGAAATGATACGGTGTACATGTTACTAGGACCCGTAAAGCGATCCAAAAACAAGAAAAAACGTTATCTACTGTGAAACCGAAACTTAAATACCAGTCACACGAATCTTAAAAGAGTTTATGTGTGATAATCCGTGGCTTAGATAGAACTACCAGATGGGATGGGTAGGGTAATGGGCCGATCCGTATCATATCGGTGCTCTGTACAAAGGATGGTATTAGATATGATTCAACCTAATTTGGAGTGAATACATGCATAAATAATACCTACTTTCATTTACGATTATCAGTGGCTAAGGTAAAATTTGGAGAAGCGATGGCTTGTAGGCAATAGTCCGATACAAACAAAGTTTTGAAACAATATTGCGCTAAAATTTTATTCAAAGGCCAGAATTATACAGAATAACTTTTTTCACACAAAAATTAGAAAATGGGCGGAACATTTGAATGGGGGTTATATCTAAAAATGAGCGTAGTACCTTAGATTTTAACACTTAACTGTTTATTAATAAGAGAAGCTTAAGTTTATAATTTCAGGTCAATATCTTTAAAAATAAGCGAATGAAAAGTATAAATGCAGACGGATGGACAGACAGACATGGGTAGATCGACTCACCTCGTCGTGCTTATCAAGAATATATTTACTTTATAGAGTTGACGATGTCTCCTTTAACACATTACAAACTGAAGTAAATACATAATTGATATGAAACTCACTGAAAGAGATATTTGTGAAACCTCTTTAAGTTGGGATTTGATTTGTAAAGATTTTCCTGACACTTCTAATTTTGTGCCAAAACTAAAGAACTGCGATCATTATATAAAAAACGACTACTATTTACTGTAAGTCGATCCTTGCAACAATAATTTATATGTGTTGCTCATCCAAAGATTATATGCATTTAATCAATTCTCTACTCACACAACTCATGCTATAAATACTTTTCCTCAGATACTTACTACTCATTTGTTAGATAAGCAAACAAAGCAAAAAACAAAACGTGCACAAAATGGGCGTTCAGCACGCATTGAATTTAATTAATTTAACACGAAATCATTGAAGCGATATTTTTGTCGAAATCAACATTAGATGAAATGGCTTGTTGGCATGAAATGTCCTTGTGGAATTTGCAGAAAAACATATAAATCTTTTTTTAATTTTTTTTGTTTTGCAGTGGAAAAACATTACTGATTTGATTTGTTGTTTTGCAATAAATAAAATAAAATTTTATAGATACTTTCTAGTAAACTTTAAAGTACCAAAATACTTAAATACTAAGCGTAAGCTTATATATTTTCTAAAAGTAATAACTATATCCTAATCAATTTCATGCCTGCCAACGAAAGTTGTTACAGCTAAAAGTCCAAAAGATTGCCTTAAATCTTTCAATAAAGCTATCTACTCTGTAGCAAGCTGTCAAAAAATGTATCGATAAACCATAAAATAAACGTATCTATATTTTGCATGATTTATTTTTCAATAAACATTGAAAGAAAATCTACGCATAAATCATAAAAAAAACAAAAAATGCATAGCATAAAACTATTATTTATCACAAGATACATTTACTGTGCTGTACTATTCTTGTTGTTGTTGTTCCTGTTTAAGCGAGCATAACTCAAAGCATTTATGCAGATACATAATCTAACACTCCAATATACACTACAAAGCCTAACAGACAACTCAAGTTGTGTGCTTGTATGAAAAAAGACTATCTAGAGATGTATAAAAACACTTGGCTAACTGTAGCAGCATCAATGAGATACAAAAAAAAAAAAAAAAAAAAAACAATATAGCAAAAAACGCTAAGAGAACTCAACTCAAAACGCAACTCAATTACAAAAGGATAAAAGAAACATAAGCGCATGCAGATACTTTATATTCTAAGTATGTGTGTGTATGTTTAACTTAAAGATACTTCATTTATGTAGCGCTTGATGAGAGAGACCAAAGCTGCTGCTAAGCGCTATTGTATAAATGGTGACTTAAGCCTTCTTTGTATTGTATGTGGGTGTCTACGACTACTTCAGATTTAGTTGTTTCTAAAGTGGTACGTGATTTTATCAAAAGCTGCTGTCATGCATTATATTGGTATGACGCATAATAAATTCATTTTATTTTTGTATTTGGGCCGTGTAGAGTGCAATAGAAATGTTTCATTTATATTTAAATATATTTTTAATGTATCTTTTATATATTTATACTTTCCGTATTTATTTATATCGAAATATTTCTATTTATTTTTTTTGCGTACATACGTGTCATGATTTTGTATCTTTAAACCTATTTAGATTGCATATTTATTGTACGCTATGATTTATTATAATATTATGCATGTATTTCATGAAATATACTAATATGAAACGATTTTCGATGATTAACTTATGCGCGCAAATAGTTCAACACGTGTAGATACTTTTGTATCTGAGCAATTCAATATTGCTACACATAATCATAAAGCAGCTGCATTAGTAATGCTAATTCAATTAGTTGCGCATTGATATTAGGTTTCGAGGTAAAAAAATAAATATATATTTATGTATCTTGTCTAAAAGGTTTCACATTACAAAAGTCTGAAATACACATTCTGTATGTAAGTAACTGGGTGTCATTAAAGTGTATGTTCTTTCTGCTGCTTTCAAGGTAAGCGCGTAAATGAATATTTCAATAGGTAAATCGGCTTATAACACTCAACAGCATAATAATCATGATTCATTAATTCATTTGATAGCAATTCATGCAGTACCTACTTTTACATATCATTCTATATACGCATTTACTGCGTCTCATTGCAAATTCATGTTCAAGTATATCTGTAGTTGCGCAAAACTGCGTTATGTAATGCATATACGAGTACGAGTATAGCATATGTACAATACTATATGTTATATATAGAAACCAACATCACCCACATACTGTGTGCACATAATTGAACAAATCGAGTGGGTATTTCTACATAAACATTTTCATTTCATTTGCTTTGACTGTGCGTATGTGTAAGCATTTTGTATCTGTGCAACTTGGCGTATGTGTTATATTTGCTTTAGACATTTCTACTGGAAAAATTCATAATAGTTGAAAAGAAAAATATTAGTTATATGCTACAATATGAAAATCTGATGTCAGATTCAAAATCAGCGACCATGAAATGTACCGTGTAACTTATTTTAAACGAATTCATTCAATTTTTAAAAAAAACATTTGGCCAAATTTAAACTGTCATTTTATTTTTTAAAAAATCTGTTGTCAGATTTGTAGTCAAAAATTCGAAACCGCTGCTTAAGAATTTTCAATCAAATATACTTTATTTTCATTAATAGAACTATCCGAGAATTTGAATTTTGAAAACCATATATTCGATTCGTAACCAACGATCCTGAAAATCCACGAGTACAAACAAAAATTAAAAAATGGACGCTAGATTTGTATGGAGCTATACCCAAAAAATGGGCGTGGCAGCTTGGATTTGATATTAGATGACATTTGAAGTGTTTTAACCCAATTTGTAGCATAAACATTCATAAATAATAACCATTTTCATACAAAAAATCTAAAAAGTGGTAAGTTTGTATGGGGGCTATCCCTAAAAATGGGCATGGCCTTGAACCAAAAAAGCTTAAGTTTAAATTATCATAACATTAAAACTTTCCGAGAAAAAACGCATTGTAACAGACAGACGGACGGACAGACAAGTTGAATTGGCTAAATCGATTTCTCTCATCGAGCTGATCAATAATATATGCACTTTATGGGGTCCCCGATGTCTCCTTTAATGTGTTGAAAGCTTTCCGACAAACTGATAATACCCGTTTATACTATGTGTAACGGATGATGGTGTGGCAGTTTGAAGCACAATTTATGAATTTTTGCAATAGCAAAAATCGCGATCATTGTCTTGGTAGAAGATCATTTTATTCTTAGTATTATATATAAAGTAGTCGCATTGTTATACCCTGTAATTGAAGGGTAAACTACCATCACCTCTGCTTTGGAGTCTGGTAGTAGATGGACTATTAACTAGACTAAGTAGCAATGGCATACAATGTCAGGGGTATGCAGATGACATTGTAATCATTGCAACAGGCAAATATGAGGAAACCCTCTGTGACATAATCAACAGGGGCCTAAGTATAACTCAAGAATGGTGCAAGGAGGTCGGACTTAACATAAATCCGGCCAAATCTGTCATTGTATCATGCACTAGGAAGTATAAGTTACTCAGGCTCAAGGCGGTTCTACTGAAAGGTGTGGAAATACCTTTTAGCACAGCCGCAAAATACTTGGGCTTAACCATAGATAGCAAACTTCTATGAAATGAACACACAGATGATGTAATTCGTAGATGCACTAAGGCCCTGTTCGTATGCAGGAAATTAGTAGGAAAATCCTGGGGATGCAAACCGAGTACCATGCTATGGCTATACAGCATGGTAGTCAAACCTATACTCCTATATGGGGTGATTGCGTGGGGAGACAGGTCGAACTAACTTACGACCAAAAGAAAACTCGCGTCATTACAACGACTAGCATGCATAGGGATTACTGGGGCGATACGTACCTACCCTACAGCAGCACTTTTAGACCTGACACCACTTGGCATAGAAGTGAAATTAAGGATAAGAAGCACACTCATTCGCATACTGATAGATGGAGACAAAACTGCAACTACATTCTGCAAGAAACTTCTGTCAACGTGAACGAGTGGGTCTCAACTTTTGTCAATGCCTATGGACCCTATAACCAAGAGGTACAACATTGACAAAGACTTTACTATCAGATGGTCAAGCAAGAAAACTTGGACATCCGAAAACGCTTACAAAATGAAACCACACACTATCAAGTGGCACACAGACGGTTCACTCCCCGACGAAGGCGCCGGTTTGGGTGAAGCTGGCCCAAGAACCGAAATATGGGAATCGCTAGGCAAATACACCAGCATCTTCCAGGCAGAGATCTGCGCCATAATTCGATCAATATTGGCAGGAACTATAACAGCTGCAATATAGCAAAACTGTCAGATAGTCAGGCAGCCCTTAAAGCGCTGCAGTCAGACACAGTAAAATCTAAACTAGTATATAAACTAGGCTATAGCCACCCTAAATGTACTAGGACAGAGCAACAGAGTACAACTATTGTGGGTACCAGGACATACTAAAATCCCAGGCAACGAGCAAGCAGACGCTCTAGCCAGGAAGGGGGCCACAACTACTTTAATAGGCCCAGAACCTAATTGTCCCATCGGAAGCCACACACTTTATGAGACAGTACGTAATGACAGAAAACGTGACAGGGATGAACACTGGACTTTAAAGCAGGGCATGCGACAGGCCAAATTGCTAATAGAATCACTCAACTCTAAGGTTACCAAAGCATTGGCTAAGCTGAATAGAACACAGCTAAGGATCATGATAGGGCTCTTAACAGGTCAGTGCAGACTTAGGAAACACCTACATGTAATGGGTGTAGCAAGCTCTTCTGTGTGCAGATTCTATGGTAGTATGGAGGAAACACCTATCCATATCCTATCAGAATATGTAGCTTCAACCAGAAATAGAATGTCATTGTAAGGAGGGCATGCACTCTCCGTAGAGCAGGTTAGGAAAACCGAACCTATGAAAATGATTAGATTCATTCAAAGAATAGGGCTAGATTCAGAAATTTAGCAAGTAAGGGTGTACAAGATATATTTCAGGTAGCAGTACAATTACCCCAAAAAGCAATAATAATAATATAATAGATTAGCCAAATTTAATCAGGCCTATTTTAATGCTGAACACAAGAAAAATTGAGTTTGATCTATATGGATTCATTGTAACATATATAGTATATCTCATGTAAAGTTATCTTTATGTTTAGAATTTTAATAAAAAGCTTTGGTAAGAGTTGTTAAAAAAATTTATTAGTCGCCGAAGTTCATTTCCACCTATTCAGATGAAGTATTATCCAGAGCAGTCCATTACGTTGACAGTTTCTTAGTCTCCTTCGATTTGTGGGGTTTCATATTTCGGTTATGAAACGGTACAAAAACTCTTGTTAAATGGGTTGAACTGACTACTGCCTTATGGATCATAGATGCGTCTTTATTTACAAAATTAGGCTTGACAAATGGAAGTAATTTACTCATAGCCGACTGGAGGCGATTCGTTTTGATTCAGCTTATATATTTAGTAGTTTCGGGCATCCAACAGAAGCAAATTCGTATACCTTTCAAATACCAATTAGTTATGGAAAGGTTTGTAAGTTCTGCAGAAGGCGGTAGTGAGAGTCACATGTTAAAAAATCTTTCCTAAAAAAATATTAAAGTTATTTCGCTAGAAAAAAATGTAATGTTACAAAAGAAAAGGCAACAAAAAAAAACATAAATTTTTAAAAAATAAAACAATTAAGACTGATGGTGCCGCGAATGGATCCCTCCATATGCCATTGCGCATCGTTTTAAGACAGAGCTACATCCCTACATCTTATCATAATGCTTACATGCTCGTGCTTTAGCTCAATTGCAGCACCGTGTATCCGATTAACTTGACTTAATTCGAAGTACCGTACGGAAGTAAATCGAACCGAGTCAATAAGATTATTTGCCTAGCCGTTCATCGATTAGATTAAATATTACTAGCGGATGCCTGAAGTATGCAATTACGTTGTAGAGGAGTTTCGGCTGCTCTTTCGGCTCTTTTCCGTATCGCATCTGCTAATTTTTATTCAATTGCAGTTCTTTTTATCTATTTTTGTACTTTTTTTTTATTGCAGCGCAACCACATTATGTTGGGGGCTAGTATAAAAACATAAAACCTAAAAAAAAAAAAAAAATTCTTTCTTTTATTTGATTGTAGCGAGACAACAATATGTTGGGGCTAGTACCTACCATAAAAGCTAATAAAAAGAAAATCATTTTTGTATGCGAAAATTAGAAAATCGACTTCATGAATGAACCGAATGTGCCTAATGCATTGTTTTAGTGGAATTTTAATTTTCTTGCAATGTTGTCATTGAAACCGGATTGGAATTCATCAATTGGAAGGATTCAACGTCCTTAGCGGACATAGATACATTTTAACTATTTTAAAGAGTTTTCGGGGATAAACCTGCTTTAAATTAAAAAAGAAATGAAAAATAAAATAAAAATAAAAGACACAATTTTTCAATTCATTTGATAAACACATACATACAAAGCAACTCCATATATGAAACAAATTCTAGGTAACTACATCTCACCATTCCTACACAGCATTCAATAACTAATTGAAAACAATTTATTGCAGTGTGTTGCTTTCTAATTTCATTAGTATAACTCAAGCGTAACAGACAGCAACTGCTATACTTGTACTACAAATAAACAGATACATAGATACATGCATGGTAGATACAATAGCAATAGCAACAGAACGTTTAAAACGAATACGCACAATGAAACTCATCAAATGCCAGTTAAAATGATTTCCTCTCGCAATGATTTCTAAAGCTTTTAAACAAAAACGCCGCCATCAATACGCTGTTCTGTTGTTAATGATAATGATGATGATGATGTTGATGTGACTGACTGTCTGTCTGTCTATTTGTTAACAGTCGCTTCAATCTTTAATCGTGCTTTTATGCAACTTGCTGCTCTTGTTGCGTTTAGTACGGTTTGATTTTTTTGTGGTATGTTACTGGCTGGCTGGCAGGCTGGCTAGCTACATGCAGCTGCATTTCACCAACTGAGATTGATGTGTAAAACGTGCAAATTTCTAATCAAAATAACCGCAACATATACAGACAATTGCAGAAGGGGTAAAAATTGGAACAAGGACCTCAACAACACAAAACATTTAGTTGCAGCCAAAATGAATGTTTTTGTGCGCGTAAAGCATTACAAAAAAAAAAAAAAAAAAGATACAATTTTTGTATGAAAATCGATTTTAATTACAAAGTCAATGTGCGAAATTGCTACGGAAATGTTTTATAATTGTTTTTCTTTTTTTTTTTTTTTAATTCATGATTTAATGTTCACTCTTTAACTTTATTGATATTTCTTGGCAATGAGTTTCGCTAATTTTTTTCGATTTATTTTAAAAAATACACTTTCAAATGCGCATAATTTTCCACTGCAATTAATGTTCAATACAAGCAGCTAATGCATTTTGTTTATTTTACGCATGCAAAATTTGCCTAAGCAAACATTTATGGTGAACCAGCAGCAACAGAGTTTGTACTTATAGATACATATTTCGTTGTGTAGATACATTGAGGTGTTGCGTTGGTGTAAGATGGAGCAATGCTTTGTCATTCTATAAAGTTATGTGTTTGTCCTCTCTGCAATGTCCTTTGTCCTTTTGTTTATCATTTAGTCAGTCATTTAGTCAAGTATTCATTTGACTGTCTAACTGAATGGTTCGTTGCAGTTAGTATACATTTAGCAGGTACATATGTATCTATGTGTAAATATGTATTGCAGCAAAATTTACTGCACGTTTGCATATCATTAACAGTGCCCACACGTAGAGGTAAGGGTTCCAAATATGACCCAAACGTGCATTGGTAAACTGCTGCAACATGTAAATTTAATTAAAACATTCTATAAAATCACACACACACAAGCATTTTAGCAAAATCTGTATGCTTAGGTGTGTGTGTGCCTGTTTCTAAATCGGAAAACCCTGCTGTTTGCTATTATTGATATTCTTAATTTTGTTATTGATGCTACAAAATACTACAAAATAATTTTAAATCGCACTTAAAGTTATACACGTAATTTGGGTATATCGTATTACATGTGAAATGTGAAAATGAAAATAAGATAATTTCTTTAGTTCATTAACTATTCTGTTTTGTAAAAAAAACCTATACAGGGAATCATCAAGTACTCGTCCACAAGGCAGTGATCTGGTAAAAACAAAATACAGGGGTGCCTGGGAAATCTCTACCAACCCAACTCCAACCCAATTTCAATCAAAAAAAATTTTTAAGATGTCACACAAATCTCTTTGGTTTGGTTTCAAATCTCTCAAGTTTTTGTTAGAGATTTGATAGAGTTTTAGTCAAATACACCACTAAAAAAATACTTTAATGATTTCAATTAAATAGTAGAAACGTTATTTCTGAATTAACTGCAGCATTACGATCCAAAATTACGTTGGTATAATGGTTTAATTAGCATTTTACTAAATCTCTATCAAATTAAGTTCAAATATAATTTTTAGTTAAACCAATCAATCAAAAGAATGCCCACTTGCGCGAAATGGACTTTTAGATTTTTCAAAGCATAATTTTTGTCAAAAGGATAATTGTATTTTGCTATATAATTGAAGTAAAAATTCTACTATGAAGGTTTTATAAATTTAGTGCGAAACAAAGCGGAATAAAATGTTCATTTATGAAAAGTATTTGCGTAAGATATTATATTAATGGTCTGAGTTGGCAGGTAAGTCTAATTCAACCTGTTCGCAAGCTAGTGATGGAGGAAATTTGTCAGACTAATGCATTTATCAGCACATCTAATAGGTAATGTGTGCATGTACAAGTATTTATGTAGCAGAGTTGTCATGCAACTTGATTTATTTGGCGGGAAAATTATTTTAAATTTTCTTTGTTTTAGGCCCCGTTTCTATTAGGCCGCGTTCCGCGTTAACGTTAAACTCACAAATTCGAGATTAATTATTTCTCGTATAACAAAAATTAGACTAGGCAGTTAGGTTGTGAAAAAGTCGCGTTAATTTTGTATACGACAACTTTCGAAAAACGTTAACTTCAAACCGATTGCACACCGATTTCAAACCGATTTCTCTTGATCGGTTCGAATTTTGGCAATCGTAAGTTGCGACTTATGACTTACAGCTGACAAAGTAACCGCAAACAATAAACATTTACTTAAAAAGCTTCAGCTGCATATATTCAAATGACGGATTACCTTATCATGCTCGTATTGGACAGCAGTTACTAAAGGAACAACACCTACATCCATTCGTTATATTAAAAATCTGCATTTCAAAAAAAAAAAAAAAAAACTTTTTAACCTGTACAATTTTTTACTACATAACGAACAAGATCAGCTGTTTTAACTCGAACGCTAACGCTAAAACGTTCCACATTTTTCGATAAATTGTTAACGCGATAACAAAACGCGGTTCAGTGGAAATACGGCATTAATTTAAAAAAAAAGCGATCACAAATTCGAGATTAATTTATTTCTCGTTTAACATAAATTAAACTTTTTGTAGGTTGGGTCATATAAAATCTAAATAAATATGACAAGAAAAACCGTTAACTTCGGTAGCACCGAAACTCAAATACCCGCCACACGAAGCTTTAATTAGTTTATGTACGATCATCAGTGACTTAGATTATATTCAGCAAAGGGGTTGGGTAGGGACAACTCATGTTGGGGCTGAATTAAGACGCATTTATGTAAAACTTTGAGTTTGGTACGGGGTCAGATTGGAGTATTCATTTCATATCCATAAATTAGAGCTGCTTTCATACAGAAACTCAAAAATTGGAGCGCTTTTTTGTATGTGGGCTGTACCTAAAAATGGGCGTGGCACCTTGGTTTTGATATTAGATGCCTTGAGAAGTGTTTTTACCGAATTTGAAGTGAATAAATTCGAAAATAATAACTATTTTCATACAAGAAATCGAAAAAAGTGTACAGACGGACAGACAGACGAACATGGCTAAATCAGGGCAACTCCTTACAGATATTGGAAAAATTTTTTTTTGTGACACCGAGATTTTATTTTAGAGGTTTACATGCCAATCGAAGGTAGATTTACTAAAGTTTTCCCTAAACCTCCTGTATACGTGGAATGTATAGAAATTAGTAAGTTTATTCTTTCCACCAGACGCTTATCAAAGTTTATTTTTGGCTTATCTATCTGCCATCCTGTTTTCAACTATGCCTCGTTGGTGTAAACATGTGGCCATTCCGACTCGTCTTTCAAGATCTGGTCGGATAAGTTCCTTTAACCCGAACAAATCATTGGGTGTTCTTAGCGTCATCATAAAAAGACAAGTGATCTTTTGTGGAATGTCTAGTTTAGTCTTATAGCTTTGATCTTATTTGAGTGAGGATAACGGTTTTGTAATCGACAAATAGATGGTGTATGTTGATTTGGAGTCGATAATCGCCTTCTGGTGGCCCATCAACACAACAGTGCCCAAGGGGGAAAATTCCTACCGTTCTTGACTGTCCTATGGTTTCAACAAGGTTGTTGAACCAGGCGAATGTAAGATGGATTAGGGTGGTTGTCCAAAAAAATTTTTTTTTTTATAAAATTGAAACTCGCTCACCCCCTAGGATAGTTCTATATCAAAATTAATAAAAGAAATATATTTTTTTTTTAAATCGGATAATAATCAAGGCTGCCGCAAAGCCACTAAAGTTTCCCTTGTATTAAATATGGCTAAAAAAAAAGTTTTTGTAAATTTAATGTAGAAACCTGGAAAATCTATAATTTTTCACCAAAATGGGCTGAGACTAACTTGTAAACATACTTAAAAATACCACTTTTATCCATAATGTTTAGGGGAAAGCATGCAATCAGCTGTTTTTATATCCGCCACACATAGTGTGAAGGGTATTATCAGTTTGTCGGAAAGTTTGTAACGCATTAAAGAGGTATTCGGAGACCCCAAAAAAGTATATATATTCTTGACGAGTCGATCTGGCCACGTCCGACTCTCTGTACGTCTGTCCGTCCGTCCGTCCGTCTGTCCGTCCTTCTGTCCGTCTGTCCGTCCGTCTGTCCGTCTGTATGTATGCAATTCATTCGCTTAGTATTAAAGACATTGACCTGAAATTCGGAACTTAAGCTTTTCTCAGTCCTAAGCAGTACAAGTGGTAAAAATCATAGTGCCAAGCCAACTTTAATTTAGAGCCCCATACAAACTTACCGTTTTTCCCTGATTTTTTGTATAAAAATAGCTATTATATATATAAAAAAATACTTCTAATGTCATCCAATGTCAAATCCAAGGTGCCACGCCCATTTTTAGATATAGCCCCGATACAAACTTATCGCCCATTTTCGATTTTTTTATAAAAATAGGTATTATTTATGAGACTATTCGCTCAAATTTGGGTAAAAACACTTCTAATGACATCCAATATCAAAACCAATGTGCCACGCCTATTTATTAGGATAGGCTCTATACCAATTTTGCCCCCACTTTCTTTACTTTTTGTGAAAATAGTAAATATTTAAGAATATATTCACTCCAAATGGGGTTACTGATATTAAAAGGATCAGCTTACTACAACATAAAGCCCCAATGCAAAGTCAGCATCCATTGTCTAATTTTTTTCAAGAAAATGTTTGTTATTCTGTTCTTATTTAAAGGCAATGATATAGTGGAATTGGAATTTACTTGCATTGTTTATTTCAAATGTAACCGGTTTGGGGCTCATTAGTTGGACGGTTTCAATGTAAGGAGCGGACATAGAAATTATTTTTAATATTTTATATATATAGATAGAAGATAGATTTGTTTTCGTTTTCTTCTTATTTTTACTTTTTTGGGGTGTTTTTTTTAATTCTGTAAAAAAATAGTTAATATATGCAAATTAAAAAAAATTAAAGATTGGACGTTTTTCTACGATCATTTATGCTCCGAAAAAGTGTTATTTTCTCATGGGAAACTTCAGGGGCTTTGCGGCACTAATAAATATTATCCGCTTAAATTGGGGATGAGCGCATACAACTTTTTGTGGACCACTCTAATATACATATTAAGAAGGTACGTTCCTATGCCCTTGCCGATGCAGTGTACTACCTAATGTGTGATCTTCTCCATGAGCCTTAGGTATAGGAATTTTGTGAAATAATACAATTTTAGTAGAAACAAGAACTTTCAATGAATAATCTTAAATAAAATTTTAAATTTTTCACCACATTTATATTAATAATTACTTCATACTCAATTCAAGTCTTCCGTAGCGTCATAATTCATTACAAAAACTTAATTTTTTTTTTTATTTATTTTAATTCCACACGACTTGGCAATAATTTGCAATGTACACACATGCAACTCATTTAAGATTCTCGCACTTCCAGTTGCATGCACACAATTTGCACAATTAAGTTGCAACTTACAAGTAAAAAAAAAAAAAAAAAAAATAGAAAAAAAAAAAATCACAAGTAACGCAGTAATAAAGGAGTACAAATCGAAAGGAAGTCAAAAGAAATGCAACTATTAGTCGAGCATATAAATATACACAAAAGCCGTACAACACATTTGCACAGAACTTTAATATGCTGCTTCCTTGCTACTTAAATGTAAAATGTTTCCTAGTCAAAATGCGATTGCTTTTGTACACTTTTAACGAAGTAGTACTATGTATGTAAAAGGATAACAACAACGCCACTTTACTATGCTATGCTATATTACATAACTATAAACACTTGAATTATTTCGTGGTTGCTTCTTGTTGTGTGGCAATTTTCTGTTCTTCTTTTTTTCTTTTTTGTGGGCGTTAGTTAGCTGCGTATTTTATTTACAGGCAATAGGACAGACAGACAGACCGACGGAAAAGCATGCAGGATGTACTACAAAAAAAACAAAAAAAATTAGCAGTAAATAGAATAGTGAAACCAAAAAACCAGGTAGAACAACTAAACTGCATGCAGTGCAGCAGCAATAGCAGCAGACATGTATCTGAAGTTGAAAAGTATCTAAAGGATGCTCAAAAGCATTGTAGCGCGCAGACATACATACAAAGAAACAAAATGAAAAGACATTCACACAGATACAAATAAAAAAACACATACACATACATAGAAACAAGCACTTGCCTTATGAAGATTTATGAATAGAAAAATGCTTACAACTTCGTTTTTTGTTTTTGTTTATTCTCAGACTTTGCACAGACTACGACGCATTTGAGTTGTGTAAGAATTTTCGTGAAAAAAAACTTTTTTGCATGCAATTTGAATGCAAATAACTTTCATGTTCAAAAATTAATATATTTCAACTCATAAACACTTCGTTGCCCTCGCTTCTTATTGTATTAATTTTATATTATTGTATTTTATATTTTTTTTTTATTTTATAAAAATTTTTTCTCACACTTTTCTTTTAAGATTTCCACTTGGCGAGGCACACTTGAAAGTCCAGAAATAAGAAATATAGAATAAAATGAGCAACGTGAAGCACGCTTCTTAGCTGAGATAATGCCACTTCAATGCAAAGCTTATTGCAAAAACGTAAAGTTTCGTCAGCTCGTGCCAATCTTTTGTCAGAGTATACACACAACACTTTCATTCCTTCAGGCTCAGCAGTTGTGCATTGTACAATAGCAAAATATACTTGAAATATATATAAATTTTTTTTTTTATAAGCAGCCAGCCAGGCAGCCTCCATTGTAACAAATACAGCAGCAGCAAAGCAACAGGAAGTGATAAGGAAGTTAAATTGTATAAAAGCATCAAGTAGCATCCAAATACTACTTAACTGCACAATACTTTCTTCTTGAGTTTTATTATTAAGAAGAAGCCGAAGACGCAAAGCATTATGAAGTACAACGTCAATGTGGCTGGTATTTGGGTAGTGTTGCAATTTTACACAATGGCCCACAATGCAGCCGGAAGCGGAAATGAAGCTTAAGAGTGGTGTATGTGTATGTTACACGTAAGCATGTGTGTATGCACATTTTGGTTGCAGCTACTTAAGCAGCCTTTTTTGAGTTTGGAATGGTATAGTTTCTTATTATATTTTTGGGTTTGATCAAAAAATATTCGACTTTTGTTGTTATTGTTGAACGTCAGATTTTATGAATCATTATTACAAACAAAGTACCAGTTTCGGCTACAGGAAAACACATTCCTTACCGTCTTAAAAAGCAATTGTATGTCTGTTTGGAATATCTAAACAGAAGTCTAGGGGAAATTTCAACCATTAATTTTTTACAACATTTTGTATTGGAGATACATGCATATTGTTGTCTATGTCTAGACGTAAGCTGAAAAGGATAAAATTTGTCAGTCTCTAAGAATATCTCCTAGACATGGGGTCGGGTCATGTTAGCCCGACCAAAACCGAATTTTTTTTTTTTAAAAGCCCATCACCTCACGAACCTTTGAAAAGCCCAGCCTAGCCCTACCCATTAAAAAACTACCATTAAAATTTCACAATCGTTTTTAATGTTTTTGGTTCATTACCCGGGTTCATCGCTTAAATAATAAAAAAACTTATTTTATAATTTTTTTTTTTTTTTTAAACTTTAAGATTATTTACAATCTGTCTTTTTTAAAACAAAAAGCAAATTTTTTAACTAAATTATACATCACATGAGGGGATCATCACAGGTTCATGCAAGCATAATCGAAATGAATTAAAAACAAGAAAAAACGTTAACTTCGAAAATAATTACTTTTTCATACATTTTCTCGAAAATAATTGATAACTTTGTATGGGGACTATGGCTAAAAATGGGCGTGGCACCTTGGTTTTATTATTGGATGTCATTTGAAGTGTTTTTTCCCAAATTTGAGTCAATATTCTCATAAATAATACCTATTTTTATACAAAAATTCGAAAATGGGCGGTAAATTTGTATGGGGGCTATAGCTAAAAATGGGCGTGGCAGCTTGGATTTGACATTGGATGACATTAGAAGTATTTTTACCCAACTTGGAGCGACTACATTAATAAATAATAGCTATTTTCATAGAAAATATCCAAAAAAAAACGGTAAGTTTGTGTGGGGGCTACACCTTAAAATGGGCGTGGCACTTTGATTTTAACATTTGAAATGCTTAGAACTGAGAGAAGCTTAAGTTCCGAGTTTCAAGTCAATATCATATCTATAACGCATACATACAGACGGACAGACGGACGGACAGACAGACAGACGGACAGACAGACGGACATGACTCGATCGACTCGTCTCGTCGAGCTGATCAAGAATATATATACTTTATAGGGTCTATGATGTCTCCTTTAATGCGTTACAAACTTTCAGACAAATTGAATACACCCTTCACACTATGTGTGGCGGGTATAAAAATTTACAATTAATTTACAAAAATAAACAAGAACAGTATTTTCACCAGTTTAATTCAGGTCTGAATGGTAAGTCCAGCGGGTGACTTCTTTTGAGCCTCCTTGTGTGTTGACAGTTGTCGAGTAAGTTTTAGCGGGTTCCGAATTTTCAAATTTCATTTCGCACTGACGGAACGTCTAGATCTCTGTGGATGACGGAGTTTCTGACGTAGTTTGGCGCACCTATGATCCTGCGGAGTAGCTTGCTCTGGAAACGCTGCAGGATTTCAATGTTGGATTCAGCTGCCGTCCCCAAGAGTTGGATACCATAGGAGAGAGCCATGAAGGCTGACTGGAGGGCAGTTGAGCCTGCGGATCGCAAAAGTGATATGAAGCGATTTTTCCGTATTCACGGAGATGTTCCATCTCAGCAGCAAAGGTTGCAGCATGTCCAGCTGCCTTTGGACGATTTCAGAGGCCTCCGAGTAGTCCGCTGGTGAACCGAGAAGGCTGTGTCATCAGCATAGGAGGCAAGAAGGAGCTGCTCATGTTGAAGTACAGGTAGATCCGCAGTGAAGAGGGTATATAGAATCGGAATTTTTTTTATAAAACTTACCTTTTTCGAGAAAAATCCAAAAAATTTTGACCTTTGACCGCGAATAACTTTTGAAGCACACATAGGATCGATGGGGATTTTTAAAGCTTTATTTGTAATGGGAAACCCAAGCTCTCCACCAATTTTTGGCTTTCCAGGAATAATTGTTTTTTAAAATGTCTATATTGACTGGACTAGAACCATTTTTTGTCATATTTTTGTAAGCATTTTCCAAGCGTTTTAAACAGACTAAGGACCAATATTTTTGCGCGAAAAGGAAGTTTGAATAAAGAAAACCTTTGTCAACACAAATGCTTTTTATCACATATATTATCGAAAGCTCAAATAGCCAAAACAATATTCTAAATATTCTGATTTGTTATTCACTTTACAACAATCAAATTCAAAACAACACTATTGAATTTTTTTTGTCTTTCACACAATATTGAATAATTCGAAAATACAATAAATATTTTCGATAGATTAAATCAATTATAATTCTTTTGTACCGCCAATTTCCAGCAGCAACAATAGCAGCAGCAGCAATAAAATAAAATAATTTTTTAATAAATAAAATAACAATAACAGAAGCCTATTTCTAATGAAAATATGGGCGTTTATACTACAAATTGTTACAAATTTTATGCTAAATATATTTTATTTCTTTTGAATATGCTTTGAGTTATAAAACATATGTACTACTATTTGAATTCATTTGAATTTATTTAAATTTGTATTCGAAATATAAATAATAGAAAAAATAAAGCGAAATAAAGAGAAATATGTGCAGTAAATGTTGAATAACAAAATGCTTAATGATTGTATTTGTGTGATTTAACAAATCAAAATAAAAGCATATTGTATTCCATTTAGTTAGAAATATTATTTAAAAACAAGGAAAACGTTATCTTTGGAGGAACCGAAGCTTTGATACCTGTCACACGAGTCTTTAAAGAGTTTATGTGTGATATTCAGTGGCTTATATTGAACTTCGAGATGTGATGGGTGGGGTTCAATGATTTGATACAACTCCAATTTAGACACAACATTGGTTTCAAATTTTAAGCTAAGAACACAGATATTACAATAATTTTCTTTAAAATATCAGACAACTAGCAGGTACCCGCGGCTTTACTCGCGTTTTTTTTTTTTTTTTTTTATACCCGCCACACATAGTGTGGAGGGTATAATCATTTTGTCTGAAAGTTTGTAACGCATTAAAGGAGACGTCGTAGACCTATTAAGTATATATATTCTTGATCAGCACGACGAGACGAGTCGATCTAGCCATGTCCGTCTGTCTGTCCGTCTGTCCGTCCATCTGTCCGTCTGTCTGTATGTATGCGATTCATTCGCTCAGTTTTAAAGATATTGACCTGAAACTCGGAACTTAAGCTTTTCTCAGTCCTAAGCAGTTCAAGTGTTAAAATAAAAGTGCCACCTTTTAAGGTATAGCCCTTTTAAGCCCATACAAACTTACCTTTTTTTCGGATTTTGTCTATGAAAATTACTATCATTAATGAATGTAGTCACAGCAAGTTGGGTAAAAAATACTTCTAATGTTATCCATGTTAAATCCAAGCTGCCACGCCCATTTTTAGCTATAGCCCCCATACAAATTTACCGCCCATTTTCGAATTTTTGTAATAAAATAGGTATTATTTATGAAACTATTCACTCAAATTTGGGTAAAAACACTTCTAATGACATCCAATATCAAAACCAAGGTGCCACACCCATTTTTAGATAAAGCCCCCCATACAAACTTAACGCCCATTTTCAAATTTTTGTATTAAAATAGGTATTATTTATGAAACTATTCACTAAAATTTGGGTAAAACACATCCAATATCAAAACCAATCATTTTTAGCTATAGCACCCATACAAACTTATTGATTATTTTTGAACATCTATATGAAAAAGTAATTATTTCCAAATATATATTTGTAAATGTGTTTATGATCACACATAAACTATTCAAAGAGTCGTGTGACGGGTATTTAAGCTTCGGTTCCACCGAAGTTAACGTTTTTCCTTGTTTTGCTTCTCATTGATGGCTAAATATAAATTGTTCAAGAAATGTGGGTTCAAATTTTGGAAATCCCCTAAACACGACTAACCATCATTCAAATGCGCCCAGTTTCAGTTTCAGTCTCTACGTCTATTCAATCCCAATGTATGACTTTTTTTTCAAGGCTCTCATTAGGCCCCGGGTCAAAATTTTCTAAAATCCCGTCTAAGTGCTCACCTGTAATAAAAAAAAAAATTTTCAAAAATCTATATTGTGTCCACATATGGGTCTCAGGTCCGAATTTCAGAAATCTCTTGAACACCTTGAACACTAAAAATGTTTTTTAACCATCTTCCAAATGAGCCCTGTTTCAAGTCTCTACGTCTATTCATTCCATTCCATTAGGCACGGGTCAAAATTTTCTAAAAAGTCGTCTAAGTGCTCACCTGTAATAAAAAAAACAAGAAAAAATGTTAACTTCGGAAGAACCGAAGCTTAAGTACCCGTCACACGAATCTTAACAGAGTTTATGTGTAATCATCAGTGGTCACCCAAGTTTACACACAATATTAATTTCAAATTTTGAGTTAAAAATACAGATATGTATAACAACATATTTCTCGAAAATATCTGGAAATGGGCGCTAAGTTTGTATGGAAGAAACACCTAAAAATGGGCGTGGCACCATGATATTGGAAGTGTTTTTACCCAATATGGAGTAAATACATGAATAAATAATAACCATTTTCATACAAACATTTGAAAATGGGCGGAAAGTTTATATGGGGGCTATGACCAAAGAGGGCGTGGCATCTTGGTTTTAGCACTGGATGACAAAAGAAATGTTTTACCCAATTGGGAGCGAATACATTCATAATCAATTAGTATTTTGATACAAAAAAAAAAGTGATAAGTTTGTATGGGGGCTATACCTAAAAATTTGCGTGGCACTCTCATTCTCGAACTTAACATAGTCGTTGCCGAGAAAGGCTTGAGTTCCAAATTTCAGCTTTATATCTATATTTCTTCAACAAAAAAGATGCCTAGATATATACAGACAGACAGACGGACATGGCTAGATCGACTCGTCTCGTCGAGCTGATCAAGAATATATATACTTTATGGGGTCTACGACGTCTCCTTCAATGCGTTACAAACTTTCAGACAAACTGAATATACCTTTCACACTATGTGTGGCGGGCATAAAAATTGGTCAAAAAAGTATATTGGGTCCACATATGGGTCCCATATCCAAATTCCGGAAATCCCTTGAACACCTTGAACGCCAAAAATGTTTTTTAACCATCTTTCATATGAGCCCTGTTTCAAGTCTCTACGTCTATTCACTCCAAATATATGGCTTTTCCTGTTTCAAGGCGCCATTATTCCTCGGGTCAAAATTTTCCAAATTTTTTTCCTTTCTGACCACATATATGATGACCACAAATATGATGTTAATGATGCTATTCATTTACATATATATATATATATATATATATTTTTTTTTTTCGGATTTGGGACGCTAATAGGGCTCAAAAGCTGGGTTCACATATCCAGAATGTGTGTACACAAACCGATTACTGTACGACAATGCCTTCCGTCTGCACATTGACGATGGAGATCGAAAATTGTAAGTAAATTTTCAATTTTCATCGTCAATTTGAGTTTTCTCCACCCAACCCCTTTGCGGAGTATAATCTACGTCACTGATGATCTTATATGAACTTGTAGAGATCTTGGTAACATTACTGCTTGGCAGCACTTATCGAAGTTTGGCATCACTAACAGCTGAGAGCAATTTAATTAATGGCAGCTCACTCAACAAATCAATCGCAGCTCACTTAACAAAATCTATTGCAGCCAACTTAACAGAATCAAGTAGAGACTTCCTGCCTGCAGTCACATATTTTCTTAATATATAATTAGTAATGTAGTGTAAATTAAGTTAATAATAAAATTATCAAAACTAAATAATTAACCAACTTAGTCACTACAAACTAATTAAAGTTTTGTGTGGCGGGTATTTGAGCTTCGGTTCTACCGAATTTATCGTTTTTCCTTGATATTTATTTAGGAAATTTTCCGCCCTCTATCTCAAAAACGGTTTGATATACAAAAAAAATTTTTCAAACAAAAGTTGTAGGAAATTTCATCCCCTACAATATTTATATTTGCAAAAAATGAGTAAAAAAACGATTTTTTGACCTTTGACCTTAATTTTCTACAAGACGCTCATATGCTATCGTAAGTATGTTTTGAGTCAAGTTTAAGGACGCTAAAATAAACGTTTCCAGCCGGTTTCCAGCCGGTAGTCTAAAATTTTAAGATTCTTGCTCTATTTTCACTTATTTGACTGGACTAATACATAAATCTATATTTCTAAATCGTAAATTAAAAAAAGATTTCAGCCAAAGTTTGTATTTAAGACCAGTGTGCAATGTACAAAATATTGTATTAAGACAAATTAATTTTTGTAGTATAATTTTTTTTTGTTTTCAAGACAACAATTCAAATATTTATTTGCAAACATATAAAACATTTATATTTCAGATCTGCATCGAGACGAATAGATTCGTATGAAGCCAACTCTATTTGTTCTTTATTAATTTAACTTTAGCTACAGTTGCCATAACAACAATCCAACTGACTGCAACATATTTTCCAACTCAAATTAGCAAAACAAATACAAATTTTTGCACTTTTAACTTTTATTTACGAATATTTTTCCGAAACAAACAATAAAAATCTAAAAGGTACAAGACTCAACTCTAGCAAAAATTCTTTTATACAAAAATGTTTGCAACATAAAACTATAAACTTTTACCAAAAAAACAACAAGAATAAATCGATTTCAAATGAATACTTAAGATACAAAAATTCTACAAATCAAAGAATGAATAAAAGAAAAAAAAAAACCAAAACAAGCAAAGCTTAGCTGAGGCAAACAACACTTATGATTCTTATAAATCACTTAAGAACACTTTATTAATTCACTTTTATAGCATTGTAATTAACTCACAAAAATTTGTACAACGAACAAATCTTACAAAATCGTCTGTCTGTCTGTCTGTCTGACAAACATGCACACCACACACACACACTCATATTCAAATACAGGCAATTTGCAAAGGACTAACTAGTTGAATAGAGCTGCTACTGGCTGCCTGGCCACTTTTAATTGGCATATACCGGAATATAGGAAATCGAATAAAACGTAAATCATTTTAAATTGCCTTCTGAACATAGCTAAAATGTTTTGGGTAAGCGAATGAAGTAGTGAAGTTTTTATAGTATAGGCAACGAGTGGACAGCACTCGAGACTGAAGTCAGTACAGTAGAGTACTGGCACTTCAGTATGGCATTAATAATTCATTGACTGTCTGTCTGTCTGTCTGTGAGTGGTGCAAATCGAGCAAACGCTGTTTCACCTGCAATAATTCTTATAGCTTTTTAGGCTTTCAATTTTAATGTATGCAACTTTATAGTGCAACAGTCGCATGCGGCGTATGAGTAATTTCTATAATTTATATTGCAAAATTTTGCAGAAATATGTACAAAATTTGTTTTTGTTTTGGTGTACACTACAATTTTTGTGCGGTAGGGCATAATAAATTTGCGGCTATGTATGTAGCAAGTTTGGAATAAATACTTTCTTTCCGTCCGTCCACGCTTCCGTCTGTCTGTCTTCTGATTCGAACATGGAAACATGTTCTCTGTGAGTGTTCTCTATATGAGACAGCCTTGGGGGTAGTTACAACTGACGGCGGGTATGATACACGTAGTGTACTCTCTACAGCTGGTAGGGTTAGAGTAACTTTGCGGGGTTATGTTTAGTAGAAGGCGCATGGCGGCAGACTAGTGTGTAAGTGTATGAATTTTTGGGTTGGGTGTTAGGTGCATGCATGAGGGGGATATTGTTTGGGTAGGTCCTTTTTGTATGAATGTGTGTGTGCTTGTCCGTATTGTATCGTCACGCATGGGGCCACCAGTTCCTGAGTTACATGGAACTCCCTGGTAGTACCCCGGGTACGAAGCTTAACCAGAGGCCTGTTCTGGTACCACGTGCGTCTAGTTCTGGGCCGGTCTCAGCGCCCAGTTCTATTCGTTATAGTCCCTCGGGATTTTGTTGGAGGTATAACTGGCTGTCTTCGGACGGTTCCGATACGATCATATAACGGGCGCCGCATGGCGGAAGAGGTATTGAATAGGCCTTGCTCTGCCCAGTGAGGAAATCATGACCCATGTGCGTGATTTAAGACTGGTTCCACCTGTAGACTGATGTAAGTTTCTTACACTGGTCTGTATGTATGTTGGCGGACACGAGGTCTGACCGGAGTTCTTAATCTTGTACCACGGGTGGTCAGGTGGCCCACGATCGTTACTGGTCGTGCTGAATAGTGGTGTAGCCCTTCGGGGAGCATCGTGGTGGCTGTGGCTTAACACCCATATGCGGTTAGAGTTTATTCGTAAATTCGGGTGGAGTTGTCCATTACAACCGAGAGCTGTTACCCAGAGATCAGCATATGTATTAGATAGGCCTCGCTTCGCACCAAGGAGTGAAGTTAACGTCCAAAATTGCGTAAACTTCGAAATTGGTACCTATAGTTTGCATTCTCTATAGGGACGCTTATTGGCGCTTACCAAGCCTGTGCTCGGCACCGTGGGATCGAGTCTTTACGACATGCTCTCACGTAAAACCCTCTCGGATTCTGTATCCTGTTTGTGCAGCATATACAAAGTTGAGTATTAAGTTATATTGGATTCCATATATAATGTTAGACCCCCCTATAGAGTCTTTCCAAATTGTTTTTTTTATTGAGTTCTTAATTAATTCCAAATTCGATGGGGGGGGTGTTAAAAAGTTTTTACCACGTTGTTTGTTTTTCAAATGGTGTCCATCTGTCGCTATGTAAAGCGTATTAAAGCATTGTTTAAACTAAAAATTATTATTTATTTTTTTATTTTGTTTATTTTGCTGTCAAGTTGATAACAAAATTGTTTGTCATATATAGTATGTGTGTCATATATAGTATGTATATGTGTTATGCATTTAGTTTTTGTGCAATTTTATAGAATATTAAAAAGTTTTCGCTTATGTTGTCAGACAAGTTGTTTAACAACATAACATGTTGTATGTGCCAAAATAAACTACGACTAACATCGATCGTCATTTGTATTTGTAAAATGTTGCCACCCAATAAAAAAAAACAGAAAAAAACTATTTTGAGTTATAAAACAAAGGTCAAAACTTTCACAGAAATAGTTAAAAATATATAGAAATACTTTTGTTTTTATTATGGGCAACTTCTGTACAAGAGGGTAAGTCATAATAATTTCTGAGTTCATATTAAAAAGTTTTTTTGTGGTAATATGTCATTTAAAACTTTTTTATGCTTTGTGTTATGAAATAATTGTCTTTAATTGTTTTTGTGAAATGTTTAAAATTCAACGACAAAGATGTGACAAATTTATTTTGGGTGATAGTTTAAGATTGAAGTAAAAATATAAACGAAATTGTTACAACTATTGGTACAGAAGATATCTTCTTGGATAGATTGTAAATTGAGTTTGTGTATTACTCATGAAGCAGCACTTTATCACAGCAAACAGTAAAAGGTGTTTCTAATTAGATCGGAAATTGCCTTACAATGTAAGGCCAGAATGAAAAGGTGCCTAAAATCGAACCACTTCGTGTTTCAAACGAAACTTGCCGAACGTTTGTTTTTTTTTTTTTTTTCATAAACGTGAATATACTCTAGAAAAGAAACTGTGTGGAATTATCTTTTGGAGGAGTGATCGGAAATTGCCTTACAAAAGAAGGCCAGAAAGAAGGTGCCTCGAAACGAGCAGCATCGTGATTCCACCGACATGTGCCGAAACTTGTTTTTATTTTTATTTTCATGTAAACCTATCTCAGCTATAAAAGTATTTAATTGTTTGGCATAGACCATTAAAAAGAAGAGCGAACTCAAATTAACCTCAGAAACTTTCGAATTCAAAACCCAGGGCGAGAAAATATAAATTATTTAATTCATATTAAATTGGAAACTGTAGGATCTTGCTAATATAATTTAATAATAAAATAATAAAATTAAAAAGATGTATATTTTATGATAACAATTAAATAATTAACATACATAAAATAAATAAAGCTAAACATTTATAATAACCAAAAAAAATAAAAATAAATTGCGTTTCGCGGTATATTAGAGCTATTCAAGATCCGACCAAATCAAAATTCTTATGTTAGTCTAATGATAATGGTACGACTCCGCTGCCTTGTTTTTTTTTGCTCCGAAGAGCACTCATTACTAAATTTTTACGAAACATGAATGATATATCATACCGAATTGGCCTTACAAAAGCATCATACTGTCGACCGGCCATACTCTGTGTAAAGTTAATGGGAGTTTGATATGAGAAAACGGAGGCCTTCCCTACTTGGAGGCTTAAGGGGAATAATTGAAACTCAATTTTTAGTTTCAATAGGAAATATATCAACTATAAAATATGAAACTGATTGTTCGTTTGGCACCATTTCATAACGACCGAGGAAAGAGACCTTCGTGGCTCGACTTATACTAACTCTTGTTTATATACCACATTTTTGAACACTTGTTCAGGTAGTGTTAAATTTGTCTAGCAAACCTCTAGACCTCATGAATTATTGTACATTTTGTAAAAGAAGTACCCGGAATTCTTTTTTTAATCATGGGGAAAAGATATCGGTCAAATTTTTATTCTACATTGGTGGTACACATCTTCTTAATTACCAAGCTAACATTTCAGAGCCATCTGACATTTATTATGTATACATTTGTTAAGTGAGTCGATTTGAAAATGTTGCCGAAGCCCATAGTAAATCGCGTATGTCGAAAACACAAGCATACGAGTGGTACAAGACGTTCAAGGAGAACCGAGAAGGGGTGGAAGATTTGCCTCGTTCCAAACGACCATCGATCAATACGACCGACGAAATCGTCGATGAAATTATGAAAATATTACTTAAAATTCTACATTTGAGTACTAGGAAAATTGATAGCCAGGTAAAAACACCGCTCATATGAACGCTCAGAACACTTGACTGGCGTATTAGGTATGTAACGCGTCGCTGTCGAATCGTTCAGAAGAGCTACATTTTTGAAAAAGTCTCATCTTAAGGAGTTCGCTGAAGACATGCCTTCTCTGACTTTATCAAAACTAGAGACGAGACATGGGTGTATGAATGTGACATTGCCTGCCGAAAAAACCGCGCCAAGGCCGTTCAAAAGATAAGGTCATCAAGGTATTGATCCGTTTTGAGGCGCCTACGCGAGACACTCCGCAAAAAAAGGACGGAATTGTGAAAGGATAGTTCGTGGATAACGAGTAACTACCGTATTCGCCAGATTTGGCATCCTGTCACTTTTTCCTGTTCAAAACGAATTTTGCTTCTTGTTTTGAGTCGATCGATGCTAACCAACAAAATTCGCTGAAGGAGCTGAAGGCCACAACTCCGGCGGCCTATGAGCGGGCCATGGAAGATTTTGTTAGCCGCACAAATGGCTGTACCGGCTCGAATGGATTTTATTTTGAAGGCGATACAATTGATTCCGACGATTAAATTGAAAAAAAAAATTTTTTTTATAATTCCAATTAATAAACCAAAAATATGAATTTTTGCCGATTAATTGATTTATTGATAGTTTTACAGTGAAGATAAAATAAGAAAAAATGTTAACTTCAGTTCAACCGAAGCTCAAATACCCGTCGCACGAAGCTTTTAATAGTTTATATACGATAGTTTATATCATTGGTCAATAGTCCAATATAAGACGCAATATAAGTTTAAAATTCAGAAATAATAATAATTTTCTTGAAAAAATAAAAAAATGGAAAGTGAGCTTGTATGGGGACAATTATTAATAGTGGCCCGATCGTTGTCATATCGGGTAGTTTTTAGAAGTGGTCTTACCAAAATTGAAGAGAGTACATTCATAAATAATAACTATTTTCATACAAAAATTCAAAAATAGACGATAAGTTTGTATAGGAGGCATAACTAAAAATAGGCGTGACGCCTTGATTCTAACATACAAATTACGTAGGACAAAAAAAAAGCTTAAGTTTTAGATTTCAGTCAATATATCTAAAAGTTTGGAAGCACATAAACTCATTGTAACAGACAGACAGATTTACGTGGATAAATCGATTCGTTTCAATCAATATGTGACACGGTTATAAAAAAAAACAAGAAAAACGTTACCTTAGGTGGAACCGAAGCTTATGTACCCGCCACACGTATGTTTAAATTGTTAATGTGTTATCATCAATGGCTTAAAATAATTTCAAGATGGGATGGGACGGAGTCAATGGTCTAATGCAACTTACGTTGTGTGGGGCCTATGCCAAACAATGGGCGTGACACCTTGGATTTGATATTGGATGATATTAAAAGTGTTTTTACCCAATTATAAATAAAAATATATAGACGAAAATAATTAATTTTTCATTCAAAAGTTCAAAAATAATCGGTGAGTTTGTATGAGGGCTATATATAAAAATGGGCGTGGCCTCTTGGTTTTGAAATTGGATGATATAAGAAGTGTTTTACCCAATTTGGAGTAAATAAATTCATAAATAATACCAATTTTTATAAAAAAATTGGAAGAATGGGCGTGGCACCTTGGTTTCGACTTTGGATGACAATAGAAGAGTTTTTACCCAATTTGGAGTGAATACATGCATAAATAATACATATTTTCATACAAAAATTCAGAAATTTTCGGTAAGTTTGTATGGGGGCTACACTTAAAAATGGGCGTGGCAACTTTAACATACAAAGTAGTCGTTGCCGAGAAAAGCTTAAGTTCCAAATTTCGGCGTAATATCTATATATCTTCATCGAAAAAAATGCGTAGAAGTAAACAGACAGACAGACAGACGGACAGACAGACGGACATGGCTAGATCGATTCGTCTCATCGAGCTGATTAAGAATATATATACTTTATAGGGTCTACGACGTCTCCTTCAATGCGTTACAAACTTTCCGACAAACTGAATATACCCTTCACACTATGTGTGGCGGGTATAAAAATAGTTTCGATATTAAATATAAAATCGAGTTTTTTCCGATTTATCGATCGAATCGAAAACAGTTTTAGGAAAATTATTGCTATACTGATTAAAAAATAGCTGGAACGTATCAGGCATAAACTTATTTAAAGTAAGCGATAAATAATTTTTTAAAATAATATTGTTCTTTTTATTAAAAACATTTGTTAGTTGCCCAAAAGTTTGATTTAAACGCATTTGGTATGTTTTCAGAATGTGCTTGTTATGCCCCGTTTCCAATAGGCCGCGTTCCGCGTTAGCGTTAAAACTCGACAAACTCGCGTTAAATCGTATACAAAAAAGATAGGCAGTTAGGTATGGAAAAAAGTCGCGTTCAATTTGAACGCGACTTCCAATAACACGCCATCAAACCGATTTTACACCAATTTCAAACCGATTTCTCTTATCGGTTTGAATAATTTAATAACCGTAAGGTGTTTATATTTATGAAAACAGCTGACAAAGTAACTGCAAATTATACATTTGCCCAGACGCTTCAGCTGCATATATCCAAAAGACGGCTTACCTTTTCATGCTCGTATTGGACAGCAGTTACTAAAGCAACAATACAAACATCCATTCATTTGATTAAAAAAACTATATTTCAAAAACAAATTTTTATGACCCTGTACCCAAAGGGTAAAGGGTATATTAAGTTTTAGTGAATGTATGTAACGGACAGAAGGAGGCAAGATAGACCTATAAAGTATATATATTCTTGATCAGCATTGGAAGGGGAGTCGAACTAGCTTTGTCTGTCTGTCCGTCCGTCCGTCTGTCCGTCTGTCCGTCTGTCATGCTGTCTGCCGTATGAAAACGATTATTTCGGAGACTATAAGAGGTAGAGCTTTCAAAATGAAACTTAAACTCTCTAGGCCGTCAAGTGTGCACTTACAAACGGTTTTTCTCTAGACCCATTTTAAGCCCCAACAAATGTACCCCAAAATTTTAGGTTTTTGCATAAAAACGTCATTGTTTTTTATTCTAGGAAGTTCAAATTAAGTAAAAATTATGTCAAAATTAGTCCCAATAAAATATCCAATATGGTTGGGACCAACAAAATTTAGTTAGGTATAGCCCCCATACAAATTTACCCCAAAATATTGGGTTTTTTTACATAAAAACGATCATTGCTTTTATTCTAGAAAATTTGAATTTAGTATAAATTATGTCTATGATAGTCCCAATGAAATAGACCAATATGGGTAGGCCCAACAAAATTTTAGGTATAAACCCAATCAAAGATATACCCGATTTTTTAAGTTTTTCTATGAAAATCCAATTCAATGATGTATGGTAGTCAAATAGAACCTAACTTAAGGTACATATAGATTGGGTACAGGGTATCTTGTAGTCGAGCATACTCGACTTCAGCGTTCTTTCTTGTTTTTTTAGCGCTGTACAATTTGTTTACTACGTAACGAACAAAATCCTGTTTGACCTCGAACGCTAACGCTAAAACGCAACGGAAACACTGTTCCGCGTTTTTCGATAAATTGTTAACGCGATAACAAAATGCAGCTCAGTGGAAACCGGGCATGCGGGGAACGATTTGAGAATGATTATTCTCGATACACTGGCATAGGTCAGTATGAATTTACCTTTTAGTGCGTAGTGCCAGACAAGAGGTGATTATTGCTTTTTCCTGTACACGAAGAACGATTTTAACGGGGATTTGTCCTTTAAAATGGCAAAACAGCCGCAGTTGCCAAACAAATCGACGTACATTTGGCCTAAGTCACATTTTCTTAGAAATAATGAATTTGTTTTTCCCAACACGTTATTTTTATTATGTATCTTTTTCTATACTTTTGAATCTCAAAAATTAGCAGCCAAATAAAATAACTTAACACATACAAAATCTAATTCTCTTATACGGCACACTTGCTATATTCACATAAAACAAAAACAAAGTGAAACTTTTTACACGCTTTGGATGCCACCAAACATCTCTGAACCACTTTATAGCAATATACGCACGACGTGTAAAAAAAATCACCCTATTTGTTTACGCTTATGTAAATGCAATAAACTGAAATCAACACGTAAAGAAATCTAATTATTTGCAGCATTTTTCATCATCAAAAGTTGCGACATGCTAAAAACAAAAAACTCCAAAAAAAAAAAAAAAAAAAAATAAAGTAAAACGAAACATCACTAAGCAAATTTTCACATTTCAAAATATTGGGAACATGGAGGCGTATACGTGATGAAATATGCAAATAATTGCAAAATGAAAGCAACGTTGTAGATAGTAAAAGTGAAAGAAACAAAAAAAAAAAAAACAGAAAGCAGAAAGCAGATTCGTGGAAAAATTGAAAGAAAAATCAAAAGTTGAATGGTTTTTGCAAAAGTAAAAAGGAAAAAATAAAAAAAAACAAGTCATGTAAGCGCGACTATGAGATACGCTGTAAGCGGATCACCAGAAAGAGTTTGCGAAAATATTTTAATATTTCGGAAGCATATATTAAGACACACATATTTCTAGCTAATCAAGTTTCAAGCGTATCTGTGAGATACATTTTACCCAAAACGAAATACATTCTGCGAAAGTAGGGTATTTATTAAGGCAAAAAGGTTTTAAAGAAGATTGAAAGTTAAATGATTTTTTTTTTTTTGCTTTGTGTTTTTCTTTAAGTAAATGAACGCGCCCACATAAGTGAGTATGTAACGATTTTAAGTAAACAAAATGGCATACTATACATGACACCCGCATTCCATTTATGTAAGTATCAAAACAACAACAAAAACAACAAAAACACAAAGATACAAAGATACAATTTGCCATATATGTGCATACATAATATAATGTTGAGCAATTTATTTGAGCCACGCACGCGAATGCAAACAAATTAAATTGCAAATCATGATTAGCTGCTGAATATATCGGTTCAGATACAATATAAACACACACACACACACAAACACTTAGGTACATTGATGTTGTATAAAGAAGAAAATAGAAGATGTAGCAGTAGAAGAAGGCAAAGCTGCTTCTCTCAAGCCAATTCACTCTCAGCAGACACTTCATGCATTTGCTAAGCTGGCACTTTATTTTGAGAAAGCATTTCTTGTCAGTTTCTCTTTTCAGATTTGCTTTAACTGAAACCTTTGCCTTCTTTTGAATTCTTGTTGCGCACCATTTTTTTTTCCTCGTTGGCACTTTTGTTTTTTGTTATTCTAACAATTTATTATTGCCATTTGCTTTTTCGTTCATTTTTTTTTGTTTTGCACACACTCTTCTCACTCTTTAGATTGAATTTCTTATATATTATTTTTTTTAAATCAAAAAACTTAAAGCAGATAATGGGTGTTGTAAAAAAATGGACAGACGGACAAAAAATGGAAGATAATTGTAAATTCACAACAATAACTAGGAGGGACCGTATAATACTATATTATCTTCAAAGCTTTCAAACAAATATGTTCGGTGATATCGATTATTTGAATAAATTTAATGTTTTTGTAAAAGAACTCCTTTTGAAACCAAAAAAAAATTGCTTAATTAAAATTATGATAACCCTGCAATATACGCTAACACATGACCACATAGACAGTTGAGAATACGCATATGAGAGATTTTATGCTAAATTCTCTTTTTTTATACACTGTACCTGATGGGTTAAGTTTGTGCAAGTGCATGTACCAGGCAGAAGAAGGCTAGGTAGACTCTATAAAGTATATATATTCTTGAAAGGGCAGTCGAACTAGCTATGCTCGCCCCGTCAGTCTGTCCCTCCCCCTTCAGTCATGCTGCCTGTCGCTTGAAAACCATTCTCTCGGAGACTATAATGGATAGAGCTACCATATTTGAAACATAGACTCTCCTAATCGGACAAGTGCGCACTTGCAAAATGTTTTTCTCTAACCCCATTTTAAGGTGTACATCCCATACAAATCTACTCCAAAATTTTTGGTATTCTAGAAGTTTAAAATTAGTATGAACTATGCTTATGATAATCCCTCTGAAATAGACCAATATGGGTAGGACCAAAAAAATTTTGGGTAAGCCCCATCCAAATATACCCCATTTTTATAAGTCTTTGTATGTAAATCCAATACAATGAGATGGTACTAAGATAGGGGTTAACTTAAGGTACATAAAGGTTGGTTACAGGGTATCTTGCAATCGAGCATACTCGACTTTAGTGTTCTTTTCGTGTTTTTCTTCTCTTTTTATACCTGTTTCTTTCTCCGCGATTTATTTGCTCAGTTTAAAGATATTGGATATTCAACTTAAGGTTTCAAAGCCCTGTGTACTTTGATATAAACAAAACATAGATCAACCACAATACACCAAAGACCAAGGAACGGTCTTCTTCTACAGCGGACTACTCGGGGTGTCCATCAAAAGAATGCATAAGTTGAGCTTCATTCAGTATATTCATTTGCGAAGTCCGTCAGTTTTCGTGAAGAATATTTTGAACAGCAATGAAAAATATTTCTATTAATTTTGTTTTGGTTGTCTATTTTTGCAGTATATAAGGTAACATAAAAGACCAAGGAGAAATTTGAGCGTTGATACCCGTCACAAGTAACTTTAACTAGATTTCATATGATCATATGACCCTCCCCCCCTTCGATGGTCAGAAACAACCCGATCTCAGAAACCATATTTGGGTTAGATGACAGTTTGTATGAGGGTTATGTGGGAACGATCTTTAACAAATTTGTAGTGCACATATGGTATGATATAAGATTTGTATTTTATACATATTGGAACGAAAAATCAATAATCTATATATATAAAATAGTAAAAAATGTGACTATGTCCTCTATGAACTTTTAAACCATGCAACCGATGAGTCTAAAACCGGTTTCATTAGAAAGGCTACCATATAAGTATAATTATAGACCACTAAAATAACGCATTTGACACATTCGGTTCTTTCATGGAGTTAATTTTTCACTTTTCCTTACATAACTTGTTTGCTTGTTTTTGTATGTTTTTGAACTGGTCCCAACAGGTATTTTAAAGTGGCTTTTTAGTATGTTTTCATTTTAATCAAATACAAAAAAAGTACAAAATTTCACCAAAAAAAAAAAGTAGTTTTGCTTTTATGTGTTACAAACTCTCAAATCAAACAAACTGGAAGTACTCTTTACTTCTATGTGTGACAGATATAAATTATTTTAGATTTTTATGGTATTAAAATGTTTACGCGTAATAAAAAACCTTGTATGTGAATTCATTTAACTTTTGTTGTATTATGAGCTATAATATCAATTGACTTTCGTACTTTCTACCTCGAGTTCCATTGTTAATATTGCAAATAATTTAAATAAACAAGGCTTTGTGTTAAATTATGTGTAAATTATTTATTGAGCGCATCAATATACAATAGAAATGTATGGCATATTGACGTGCCAGCAAAATACTTTATGATTGAAGTGAGACTTGTAGCCTACTAGCTAAACACTTAACCTGAACGCGTAGCAATAGCTGCCGTATAATGTATTATGTTTCGCTGTTGTGCCGATGCCACATGCCGCTGTTTCTATACCAAGTAATACATAAATAGACAGACGGACAATAGCGAATGTCTAGTATTAAATTCTTTTAGATGTCTTACATTTCATTCTCATGGCTG
Organism: Leucophenga varia; assembly: GCA_018903435.1. Lineage (NCBI taxonomy): Eukaryota > Metazoa > Arthropoda > Insecta > Diptera > Drosophilidae > Leucophenga > Leucophenga varia. The sequence goes on along the minus strand of JAEIFJ010002234.1, from coordinate 151 downwards.
TTTTAATATCTTTTCAAATAAAGATTGAAATCTTAATGCAAACGTCAGTGTAAATACTCATTAAACATATCTATATGCAATCAGTAAATAAGCGGTAAGTATCTAGATACACATTTTTTTTTAATCAAACAAAATTGTGTCATAATACACA
>JAEIFJ010002232.1:0-21654 GCA_018903435.1 Leucophenga varia | reverse complement strand
TAATTTGGGAAAGTTAGGTATAATCAGAGAGACATGGATATTAAACCTTCGGTTCCTGCACTTAATGAAAGCTTTTAACTTGTATTTAAAATCTAAGAAATCAATTGTTCTTTGCATAATGAACTTCCCTACCGTTTTTAGTTTTATGCAAACGATCAGTGTATTCGCTCTTGTATCAAAAACAATCGTTCTTGTATAAAAAAAAAAACAATGCGCTTGTGTTAAAAAAAAAAAAAATACTGTTTATTAATTGACTCCCGCTATTGTTTTAGAAATCATAGTTCTTCTGGTTTCTTCCGATAGACTTATGAAACCATTTTGTATTAAAATATTTTTGGATCGAGCGTATCGATTCTCTGAGAAGAGATCCGCGCCACTGGCAGAACGTTATGTCCTGCGTTATCACCATTTACCTGGCTTTTTAGATTAATCATCTAATTCAAAGTAACTACAGAGCTAGCAATTTATTGAGCAATATTATCTATTATGCAGCCCTCGAAAGACTTTTTAGGGTTTTTATTAAGATAAAATTTATAAGATTCAAGAATTCTACAGTTCGAAATAAATATGTTTAAATAAAACTAGCAGTTCGAACAGATCTTAACTTAGCGCCATATCTAAAAGCATCGATTTAATATCTCGGCTATATAAATCCGTTATAAACTATGCTAAACTGTTATAAACGAAATTGAAACGTGCCGCAAAAACGGCTATTCAGTATATGAGTAGCTGCAAAAAAGCATGCAATAAACATACAGCAACCCAACTGATATGAAATTGCCTTTCGGTGTTGTGCTGTGTGGACGTTAAAGATACATATATATACAGTTACTCGTGAGTGTATATGTACAAAGGACACATGTATAGTACTCCTGCTTCCTTATTCTACAGATTTTTGCCATTAAATGTTTGTGGCTGCGTCATCAATCTGAACGATGCCGCCGCCGACATTGCCGGTATTATCCTTCTTGGCGACATCCCCGGCTGCAACCGCGCAAAACATTCATCAACAACAACGTTCAACGTTCGCTTTTGCCGGGATTTTGAAGATAAAGACACAATCGTACAGTGCCTTATATTAAAACCAAAAAAAAAAAGAATCCATTCGACGATTGTCAAGTTAAGTTAGCAGCACTTCTCCGTTTGTTCATTTTAAATCAAACCATTAAAAAAAAATAAAAAAGGAAAATTTTAAATCAAATTTTTAAGAAGAAAGTAAGTATTTGTTGGTTTTTTAAGAAGTGTGGGGGGTGTGTTTTTGGGGAGGGACACAGTATAATACGCGCTCACGCTAAATCGTTGTGTATGTCAACCAATTAAGTGTGACAATTTGTTGTTGTGTATGAAATTGTTTAATTTTTTTAATATTCGAAAACAGTGCGTATACGTAATTTTACAGTGTGAGTGTGTGCGTGTGTATTTGTGCCACAATATAGCGCGCTAGAGTGTATATCTTAATAATTTTTTTTATAATAATTACAGTACATTCTGTCCATATAAAAAAAATAAATAAATATTTCAATAACTGGTAAAAGCATTATAAAGTATACGCAGTGTTGTCCTAACTATTGTTTGGTATATATGTATACAGTTATATATATATGTATACTATTGTTGTATTTAACAAAGGAAATAGCAGTATTTAAAGAAAGAAATATATAAAAAGAAAAAAAACAAATAGTATAAAATATTTAAAAAATAAATAAACAATAAAATTTAAAATATTAAATTAAATAAAAAAAAAGTGAAGCATTTAAAGGAATAACGCTCTGTGTAGTTGCTTAAAAGAAAGTATTATAAAAATTGTCAACAGTATTATTTTAAATAATTTTAAATGCAACTAAATACACTGAAAGAATTTAAATAATTCGAATAATATTAAAAAAAAATCTAAAAGATATTTTAATGCTAAAAGCTAAGACGAAAAAATTATTTAAAAAAATATAAGCGAAAAAAAACTATAAAAAATATTTAATAAAAAAAGCATAGTAAAAATTTAATAAATAAAAAAAAAAAAAAATAAATATTAAAAAAATATTAACAAAAAAAAAAAATTCAAATTAATAAAAAATTAATAGCAAAATAAAATTTATGCAAATTTAAATGTAATAAAAAAAGAAAAAAAAATAAACAAAATAAAAAACTCGCTTAAAAAAAAAAATAAATAAACAAATAAAATAATTAATAAAAATATTTAGCAATATCTACAAAAAGAGAAAAAGCTTAGCTTAAAAAAAAATATATATATATGTGTGTGTGTTTTTGTGCTTCCTATGACAAAAGAAGAGTATTAGTGAATTTGATATTAGAAAACTCAAAGCTAGATAAAATAATTAAAACAAAAATATTTAAAAAAATATAAAAAAATTCTAAAACAATTCAAAAAAGTTCATACGAGACAACAACAAAAAAGAAGTATCTCAAAAAGTATCTCAAAAAATAAAAATACACAACTAAAACAAGATTCAAACATATAAAACGGTGCACATTTCAAACCATTAAAATTGCGTCAATAAAGAGAAAACATCGTCACCGCTACCAACGGCAACGATACAAGCAATACAAGCAACAACAACACTAAATAACAACAAAAACGAAACAGCAGCCGCAGCAGCAGTAGCAGCAGCCGCAACAGTAGCAACAAACAAACAACAATTGGCAACAGTTGTCGCTACAAGAATAACAACACTAACCGCAATAAAATCCACAATTATTACAACACAAACAGCAGCGTCAAGTGAAGTAAATACAGCAACGTCTTTTGCCGCAACAAACAACAACAACAACACAACAACTGCAGCAGTAACAACAAACACAACAACAGAAAATATAGAAGCAGCAGCGGCGGCAGCAGCAACAACAACAACAGCAACAACAGTAAAAGATATACTAGAAGCACCAACAACCTCAGCAGCAGCGGCAGCAAAAATTTTGTTGACAAACAATAAAGCTTCTATTGCCTCGGTCACAGCAGTAGGAACAACAACCGGAAACGCTTCAATAAAAACCGCAGCAACAACAACGACGGGTGCAAAAACAACAACAGCAACCACAGCAACAGCAGCCGCACTGATACCAATTCCAATTATCACACCAGCATCAGCAACAACAAGCAGCACCACGACGACTTTATATACTTGTTCAAGCGCTTCATTGGCGGCATCGTCGTCCTCGCTGCTTGCACAACCGCCACCAACAAAGATTTTTAAGACGGATCATTTGTGCGTAAACGCAACAGCCGCCGCCGCTGCAGCTGCATACGGACTGCCAAGTGTTGCCGGACATCCTTGTGTCTATTGTGTCATTCCTGTTGTGGTGAGAAAGAAAATTTATTTCTGTTCTTTTTTAAGCTTTCTTCATTTACAATAAATATTTTTTTTTTTATTTAAAAGTTTTTTAATAGTCCTTTGGAGTCATCTTGACTTTCCTTATAAGAAATATAAGTAAATAAGTACTTACATATTGTGTAAGATTTATTTATTACAGAAAATAAGCTCTATGGTACAAAATAAGTCTCACGATATACATTTTGAATTTTTTAAAAATTATTTTCTAAGATTTATACAGCTTTTGGCATTCATACGAGGGATACTTACGTATAATAACAAAAATTTAACATAGAAAATATATTGTTGAGAAGTCTTTAAAGATCATCGAAATATCATGTACGGACGTGACAAGACGATAAGACTCTTTGTATCAAGAACGAGCGTTGTTTGTGTCAAGAACAATCGTTCTTTGTATCAAGAACATTCGATTTTTTTTATCAAGAACATGCGATGTTTGTATCAAGAACAATCGATGTTTGTATCAAGAACATTCGTTCTCTATATAAAGAACAATCGTTCTTTTTAAAAAACATTTATTCTTTTTATCAAGAACATTCGTTCTTTGTGTCAAGCCTTCTTCGTATCAAGAGCAACGGTTGTTTTTATCATGAACCATCGTTCTTTTTAACATGAACAATGGTCTTTTTATCAAGAACAAACGTTCTTTGCTAGAATAATCAACCTTTGGTCAAAAACAATCGTTTTTTGTATCAAAAACATTCGTTCTTTGCATCAGGAACAAGCAATGATTGTGTCAATCGTTCTTCGTATCAAGAACAATCGTTCATTTTATCATGAACAATGGTCTTTTTTTATCAAGAACAAATGTTCTTTGTTAGAATAATCGGTCTTTGATCAAGAACAATTTTTTTTTTTTGTCAAGAACATTCGTTCTATTTATCATGAATAATAGTCTTTTTATATAGAACGTTCTTTGTTAGAATATTGCGTCTTTGATCAAGAACAATCGTTCTTTGCATCAGAAATAAATATTCTTTGTATCAATAACAGATCGGTAGTCATCTCGGATTGCTAGTTAAAGTTGATTAGGGACTGTAAAAAACGGCTGGATGCAGGTAGCCAACATAACTCAATCATCTCCTCGTGGGTTCCGGGGCATAGCGATGTTTCCGGAAACGAACACTCAGAACTACTGGCCAAGGAGGGACCGTTTCAGGTACAGACTCCAATAGTTGCAGTAATCTCTGCCATTAATAACTACTTCACCAACTTGGCCTCTAATAAATGGTCAAATCTGGACAGCTACAGGAAAGCTAGAACGATTTGGCTTAGGTTAGATGCAAAACGCTCAAACAAACAAGACCTCGCTAGATTAACAGCAACCATAACAGGTCTATCGGGGGAACATGCAGTCAATTTGGGAGTACCGTTTAACAGATATTGCAGAAGTTGCAAAGAAGAAAAAGACGCAACAGAAACGTTGGAACACTTTATGCCTCGCACTCAGATCACACAGAATGCGGTTACTTGGGAAATGGCAGTTCAATTCACTATGGGAACTGCGCAATTCCCTACCCCTAAAAGTTCCTTCGTTCTCTAACTGCACGGGCTGGTCATGACCAGTCATTACTAACTCTGAGCAAATGGCCATATATACTAGATTAGGTGACATCAAAACGATGCTCCATGTGCTACTTGTTTGGGACTGTCACTCCTAACTATCTATCAGAGAACGATTTCCGTTGAGCGCAACAACGTTCATACACGAACAATAGCCGAGTAATCAAGCCATTCGACTCAACCGCTCAAGATAATGCTCGTATATGTTTTCACACTTGAGTTAAAATCACTCAACTTTGGTACATTTGTTTTGCTCGCTGATTTTACTTCTGCTCGTTCAGCTCAACAATGATCGTGTTGAGTCAAAAAAACTCAAATGAGCAAACTCAACTCGTATGAGTCATGATACAATTACACCAGGTAATATAAAGCGAAAATTTTTCTCTCCGCTTTGGTCGCAATTTTAGTCGTGCTGAGTTTGTCGAAGTGGTAGGTCGTTATGCGGAAGTTTTTTTTTTGGTTTTTTGTTTATTTTTTGTTTGGAATTTATGTTTTTTCTTTTCTTTGTATGTATTTAAGTTATTGTATAGTATTAAATAGTAATATTAAATAAATAATTAATATTAAACAAATAAAATTAGTCATACATTAGCTACAAAACATATGTATTATTTTAATATTAATAAAAAATATAAAAATTAAATATTAATTAAATATTATTTTACTCATACAATAACATAACATACATAACATACAATTATTTTTAATCGGCAATTAAAAATCCAAACAAATAATTCTAAATGCTTTTTTTCTTTGCCATTCTTATTAAAAAAAACAACATCAAAGAGGAAAACAAAAATTCTCTATCTTTTTCACACTTGCAAAACTAGATACGAAATTTAGTAAATAGAGAAAATCTGCCATCTCTTTCTTACTCATACGTTTCACAATTTAGTCGCTAAAGACCGCTTGTCACTACCTTTAGTAATTGTATCATGGTATGAGTAAACTCTTGAGAAAAGGCTGAGTTTATTCAATGCTTAGCTTCGCAGAGTGAGCAAAACATTAAGGAACGAAGGCTGTACGTTGTACACGATTGACGTGTTCGTCAGCACGAGCTGCTTTTCATTCGACGTTGTGTTTCGCTCGGTTACTGGAATTGAGTAAGAATTTATGCGTCTGAGCTTACTCAAAAAAAAATATGAGTTTTGCAGTTCTCTTCTATCTGTCAACAACAATCGTTCCTTGTTTCAAGAACAATCGTTCTACGTTCAAGAGCTGAACTCTTCGATTCAATTTTTTGGACGAGTTTCTGATGGGATTGACTAAATTTTCTCGGCAGCACTAGCATGTTTATTTGTCAAAATATATGTTTTGAAAAAGTGTTCTGGAAACTTAATAAAATAGTCTACTCAGTTTCAAATTAATTTGCAACTATTTACAGTCAGTTTAAGATCCTGCTTTTCTCTTTAAAGCTTCATGTTTTAAGTTAGAATCTTATTATTTAATGTAGCTGTAGAGAATTCGTAATCTAGAACATATTTAAACACAAAAAGTAATACTGGCTTTGGTTCCAACTACATTGTATTTGCTTTGCTTTGCTCTTCCATTAAATATTAAAATAATTACGCGTATCGCAGTGGCGACACAAAATATTCGTGTACTTTTTTTTTTATTTTTCGACTTTTTTTTATGTTAATTTTATTTGGTAAGCGTGCAGCAGGTGTGCGTGTTACTTCTTTCTTATAAAATTTTTTTTTATTTGTGTAGATGTGTATGTATGTGCACCATTTTCTTTTGATGCTTACTTCTAAGAATTTGAATTTTGCTTTAAAGCCAAATTGTATTTGACATTTTCTTAGATTTTGCTTTAAGTTAATTTGAAAAAAAAAAAAAAAAATTATTTTATCCTTACTCCAGTTTATGCGACGTCTGAAATAATAATCATCATCATCAAATCAAAGTGTTTTCTTCATGTTTACAAATTGCCTCTTCGTAGCTTATTGTCATTTTGGTAGCGTCGAGAGGCCTTAACTTTATTTTTTATTTATTTTTTTTGTTCTCTGTGCAACAGCTGCTTGACCACTTAAAGATTGGCCAGATAATAGCCTACACCGAATGTTACTAATGTCACTGACAATAAATGCTTGATTTTTCGACAACTTTGTTGATGATAATGTTTCGTAAAAATGGTTATGGTTGGGGTGTAATATAAATATTTGAAGTTTTATTTTTAATGATTTTTTGTTTTTCGAATATTTTTGTTAAGGATATAATTAGAGTTTTAGCTTGGAGCAAAACGTTCTTAGTACGTAGAAGATTTCTATCATAAAAATGACTTAGAATATTCAAGTGAGTTATTCTGAGCTATATGAAAATATGTAGTGTTAAAAACTCCACCTTTTTTTAAGAATTTTTAATAACATTTTCTTTTTCAATTTCAATAAAAAAACTATACGCTTATTAATTTTAAATTGATAAGAATTATTTTAAAGTAAATTCAATTTTTAAAAAAAAAAATTATGTATATTTTTTTCTACAAAAATAAAAATACTAAAGTAAGTGCCTCATTTTAATTATGGCAGTACAAGCATTGAATCGAAAGAAAAAAAATTCAAATGTAGAACTATAACATTGGAAAAAGGATAAAAAAAATGACATGAAAAAATAATAATAGCAACAAACAGCAATTTATTATAATCTCTATAGACTATGTACTACGGAGAAAAAAATAAAAAATAAATAAAACACAATATTATATATGTACATGCAAAGCGAATTGCATAAACGAAGGATTTTCCGCCTCGGCATTATATTTATTTTTTTTCCAACTTAGATTTTTATCTATATTTTTGTGCATTTATTCATTTTTGTAAAACGCCATTGTTGTCTGCAAATATTTTTATATATATTTTTGGTATACGAGTATATATATTTTTTTTTGGTTTTATCTAAGTTTATATTTATACATACAATTTTTTTTTAGATAGTGTACATAAATATAGAATTAATCGAAGGGTATATTGCATATTTTAAAAAAGGATATGAAACAAGTACTTTAGTCAAACTGATCAAAAATGTTTACAAAATATTTTAACTTAATTGCTTTTTTACGAAAGAGACACAGATTACATAAAAATACAGTCTTCAAAAATGTTCTTCAATTTAGAAGCAACCTAGAAAATTTGTTGGTTACACTAAGTGTAAATCACTTAAAGAGGCGCTGTTGACCCCCTAAAGTACATATGTTCTTGATCAGCTCGATGAGACGTGTCGATCTAGTTATATCTGCCCGTCTGTCTGTCTGCTGCGAGGTTATTTATTCGCTCACTTTCAAAGAAATTGAACAGAAACTCGAATCTTAAACTATTCTCGGTCTTCTTAAAATTAAAATGCCACGCCCACTCTAAAGTGCAGCCTCCATACAAAAATTTTTTATCTCATCCAATGTCGAAACGAAGGTGACACGCCCATTACAAACTTACCGCCTATTTATAAATTTTGTATGACAATGTTTACTATACATGAATGTTTTCACTTTAAATTGGGTAAAAACACATCTGATATCATCGTGCACCAGTGTTTGCAAAAAGAGTGATTTTTGAGTCACAGTGTGATTAGCAACGGCTAATTGAAAATCACACTGACTGCAAACAATGATAAAATCGAAGCACGCGAAAAACAGTCAGCGATTCCTAAACGTGTTTACTGTTCGCAAAGAGTGATACATAAAATCGATACAAACTAACATGTTCCGCTACACCAACTCATCAAACCTTCTACTAGTTGTTTTACTTATTTATTTATTTTTTGCAGTTGCGCTTTCACCATTCAATCGTTTTAATAGAAAACGTTTTCGGTGAATAGCATGTTTTAACGAATTAAGTGATTGGCAAATGTACCAAGCGAAAACGAACGATTCGCGAAAAATAATAAAATCACCAATCACTGCCATATGAACAGTTTCAATGTTCGCAAAGAGCGAAACAAAACAAGAAAAACGTTAACTTCGGTGGAACCGAAGCTGAAATACCCGTTACACAACATTTTTAATAGTTTATATGTTCACCAGGTGCTTAGATTAAATTTCACGATAAATTTGGTCAAATTTGTATGGAGGCTTTATGTTATATTTGCCCGATCCTTACCATATCGAAAGTGTTCACTTAGGTGGACATTGAAATTGATTTTACCAAATTTAATTGAATTTATTCAGAAATAATAAATGTTTTGATATAAAAACTCGAAAATGGGCGGTAAGTTTGTATGGATGCTATACATAAAAATGGGAGTGGCGCCTTAGATTCGACATTGGATGACATAAAAAGTGTTCTTACCCTATTTGGATTAAATATATTCATAAATAATACGTATTTTCATACAAAAATCGAAAAAAGTGGTAAGTTTGTATGGGGGCTATATCTGAAAATGGGCGTGGCAACATTCTTTTGATATTGATGCCATTAGAAGTATTTTTACCCTATATTGTAGTAAAAGCATTTATAAATAATAACTATTTTCATACAAAAAGTCAAAAAATGACAAACTGAATATACCCGTTTACACTTTGTGTAACGGGTATAAAATCGCTTATAAGTGAACATGTTTACTGAGGAACAAGAAAATCGCAAATCACTACTTTCAGTCGCAGTGTGACATTGCGATTTTAAAATCACTGTAAAAAAATCACTGATCTTTTTTGCCAAAGAGTGAGTCACATGTATAGTACACCAGAAAAAGGCAAAACTCACACTTTTCTTGAGTCAGCTTAGACGCCAAAAATCTTACTCAATTCTAGTAACCGAGCGAAACACAACGTCGAATGAAAAATCAGCTCGTGCTGACAAACACATCAATCGTGTGCAACGTACCGCCTTCGTTCCTTAATGTTTTGCTCACGTTTGCTCACTCTGCAAAGCTAAGCATTGAATTAACTCAGCCTATTTTCAAGAGTTTACTCATACGAGTTAAGTTTGCTCATTTGAGTTGTTTTTTTTTGACTCAACACGATCATTGTTGAGCTGAACGAGCAGAAATAAACTCAGCGAGCAAACCAAATGTACAAAAGTTGAGTAATTTTAATTAAAGAATGAAAACTTATGAGAGCGTTAGCTTAAGCGTTTGAGCCGAGCAATGCTGCCGATTTATCTTTTTTTTTTCTTTCGCACATACGCATGGTATACTGTTTTAAAATTCTATACAGTTTACAATGCATGAGTGCGAAAGAGAAAAAAAAGCTAAATCGGCAGCACTGCTGCCGAGTGGGTTTTTTATTCGGCTATTGTTCGTGTATGAACGTTGTTGCGCTCAACGAAAGCCGTTCTCTGGTGTCTTTAACACTTAATAATGGAATCTTCTTTAGCGATTGTCTCACATAATTAGGCCAGTGTTTGTCCCTTATATTGTATAGAAAAATAAAGGCTAACCAGCCTAAATCGTTTGCTCGTCTGAAAGTTTTCAAAAAATCGTTTTTAAAATGAAATGTGCAGTGTACTTTATGTTCGTTAATTTATGACAGCGAAATTGTATTCATTCTTCTAAATTTTTCAAGCGCACTTTCTATTATTAAAATTGTATATCGAATATTTTATTGTTTTTTTTTTAGATAGATTTTTTTTTTTAGTTTTCTATTATTTCTATTTTAGTTGTGTTTTTTTTTTACTATTATATTTTAGTTACTTAATGGCAATATTTTAACTTGTCTTAATGCTCGTTTGTACATTTTGTTGAATTCTAATTAATTTTGTCTTGAAATGAAAATAAATTGGCAAAATGCCGCCACAAATAATGAGCCAACAAACAAACAAGCAACAACAACGTCATTGAACAAAATACATAAATACAAATAAAAAAATACAATACCAATACCAATACATATCAAGGATATTGTATGTATAGTAAAGTCAGTCAGTCAGTCAGTCTGTTAAGTTAAAATCAGTATAAATGTTTGCTGATTGAAACTTTTAAGATAATTGGAAAGCAGACTGTAGCGCAGCGAGGCGTAAGATTTAACTCTTGTTTGTATCTCGTATTTGTATCTTTTATCTGTATCTGTGTATTCGTCTGTATCTGTGCTTGATTAAAAGTGTTTCACTTTTAATTACAAATCGTAAAGATTTATTATCTGTTGTGCTGCGGTGCACTTGGCGTATACTTAATTTTTTTTTTTTTTTTGCTCGCTATTTTTAATAGTAATTTTCTCATTCTTTACAAGCATACAGATAGCCATCTACACGCAGTTAACAATTATCTAACAGCAAATAGAATGAAAAAAAAAACTCAAATCATTTATGTTAATTTTTCATAAAATTTTCGCCTCTTGCGATTTTATGTTAAATTTGCTGGAAACTTAAACTATAACAGTAACAGCAGCAGCAGCAACAACAACAATGGTAAATCGGAATTGCAAATAGCCGAAAAACTTTGCCCATCATAAAAGCCATTTTATGCTATTCAATATGGCGTCGTCCTTTGAACTGGTTGACTAGCAGCAGTAGCAGCAGCAGCAGCGTACTTGGTTGATTCTGCTCTCGAGCGACTTTGTTAAACGCTTTGAAACACTTTCTCTCTAGTCTACAATGTATATATATACTCTATATCTCTTTCTATATATTCAAATTTGTTTGCACAATTTTTGGTTTTTGTTTAATGCTCGTTATAGATTTTTGTACACTACACATGGTGATTTGAATCGTGGTGTATTCATTTATGCTTAAGTTTGGCAAAAAAAATTACTTTCGGTGATTTTTTCACAGTGATTTTTTCACGGTGATTTTTTCACGGTGATTTTTCAGAGTGATTTAAAAATTGCAATGTTGCACTTCGACTGAAAGTAGTTTTTCTTTTTCCTCCGTAAATATGTGATAAAAGCACCAATCACAGATAAATGAACAAAAAAACTGTGATTGGTGTTTTTATCACTCTTCACGAATCGTTCATATTCACTGGAACACCGAACCTGTAACAAATTCTGCACAAGTGACCGTTCAGTTTGCGAGCATTTTGTGCACAGTGAACCTGTTCAGTAAACGCTTATTGTTTTTTTGTAAACTGTGATTTTATCACTGTCACTGTGATTTTCAAGTTGCAGTCACTTATCACACTACGACTCAAAAATCACTCTTTTTGCAAAAATATAAACAATTATTTGTTAGAGTATTTAAGCAACGTTTTCTCTAAACTTTTTATTGAATCTGACTTTTTATTTTTTTGGTAATTCGCATTAAAACTTTTTACATTTGCTACATATACGGCTGCTGTTAATATGCCTCATATTTTGCCGCATCAATAACAATTACGGACGTTTTATATATATCAACGCTATTTTAGATATTCTTTTTCTATATTTGCATTTAAATAAACACTCCGCCTCTTTCTAATTTTTGCTCTAATTTTGTAACATTTTATGCAAAATATTTTTCTACTCAATTTACTCGTTACTATTCTGTGTGGTTTTGTATGCTAAACGAAATATACTATTTTTTTTTTGTTTGTGTAGCTTCTAAGATTCTAAAAAATAAAAAATTGCGTCGACAAGTGTTGAAATAAATTTTAGTTTGGGCAACACTTAACCTCGTCAGACGCAGTGTGCAGTGTATGCTTGAGTTAAGTGCTTAGAAGAAAAGAAAATGAAGAAGTTGGGTATACAAACTAGACTCTTAATTCTAAATTTGTATATATAAGTAAGTCAGTAACTAATTAACGTTCAAGTTCTTGACGTTTTTCAAAAATTTGCATATATAAATATGACATACGTATATATATTTTACACATTCACTGAGTACTATGTTAGTTTTGATGCTTAATTTGTAACATCTTTAAGAAGACAACAGAGACCTTGTTGTCTGAAAATAGAGTTTAATTCAAGAACATAGCAACATAAAAAAAAAATAGGCCTATCGGTAATAGCATAATAAAGCTCAATAGTTCGCATATCAAGAACCATTGTTCTTTGTGTTAATTATATCAAGAACAATTGTTAAATTTTTAAAACTATGTAAATCTAGTAATTGTTTAACCAGTAATCAGGTTTTATTTTATACAAAATTAATGTTTTGTTGTTGTGACAACAAATATTTAGTAACTCGCCCGCCTCTGGTCTAGATGAAGAAACAATCGTAGACATCATAGAGTCAGCTTGATTGGCGTATGTCTGTCCGTCCGTTCGCCAATTTGTCTTTTTTTGTTTGTCCGTCTGTCTGAGCAATACTGTTTTAAAGCATTCTTTAGTACCACAACCAGTAGCAGATACAATCGTAAGAGCCAGCTGGAACCGAGCATCGATCCAAGTGTTCATCTTTTAAAGTATTCTCAATCAGCATGCCACGGCTGTTTCGTTAGAAGTGGAAGAAACATAGATTTGAGCATTGGGCCTCAAATAAAGGATGTATTGGTTGGCTTGAACTTTAGGTTTCAAGACGAATATTAGAGTAAGATACGATTTGTGTTCGGTGGCTCAAAAGACGAGCGTCGTCTTCAATGTAATCCCTTCCGGATACAATACACTTATTTCCGTAATCGACTTCAGGGCTATCTTTAATGCGGTTTGAATCTCCTTAAATCTGCGGTACGATATGCGTTGAATTTTTGATCGTGGTGAACAAACCAAGAGTTGACAGCCCATAATTCCGGCCTCCTTTGAAGAATTGCTTCCCTCAAACGACGCAAAACACCCAAATAATATTCGTTATGAATAGTTTGGCCCGGCAGAATGAATTCGTAATGCACCACACCAGGATAATCGAAAAAACTGTCAATATGACCTTGATTTTCGACTTACTTTAGCGTGGTTTATTCGGACTCGGCTCTCCTTGGCACGGTATGCACTTCATTGGTTCACAGTTTTAGGATTGTATGCATAAATCCATGTCTCATCTCCAGTAATAATGCGTTTCATGGCGCTATGATAGTCAGAAATTATGGTTTCACAGACACTAACTCAATGATTTTTTTCAAACAGATTGAGTTGTTTCGTTACCAAACGAGATGAGACGCGTTTGAGATCTAATTGGTCTTTCAAAATCGATTGAATTGAACTAAATGATACGTTGGTGATTGGTCTAATTGTCAATCGACGATTTTTGAGCACTAAATCCTTAATCTAATGTTCCTAATGTCCGGAAAATTTATAACCAATAAAACAAAATAAAACCGAAATACTAAGGAACATTTTCAACTACAATATGGATCACTTTAAATTTATTCACCCTCTATATTCTTTTCTTTTTGACATTATCAAATCTACGTGGGCTCAACATTCGTCATAAACACAAACGACATCTTCATTCAACTAAAATTTATAAATTTATTAATCAAATCTCGAACCGGTTCGAACCAGAAGAGCTGTTTCGGTTCACGGTTCGGAGCAAGCGCTCAAAAAATTTTGTGCTTCGTTTCAAAGCCAGTTTGCAGCCCTGATTTAAATGTTGCTGATCATATTACTATACGATTTCCAAGAATTTTTTTTGTATGAAAATGATAAACTTTGAATGAAGTAGGCATCTGAGAGAGGTCGTTGTTCCGCTCTAACAAATCTTTAAATGGCTCAAAAATTATGTATATTGAAACATAAAGTATACGCAGTGTTGCAGATGTTTATAGAACTTAAATTTAATGCTTCGTTTCTTTAGTTTAATTCGCTTGATTAATAGTTTTTTTTTTTTAAATTCAATACACGCGCTTGCAACATTTAATTAACGTGCTTCTCTAGTTTCTTTTTATTTATTTATTTTTTTTTGGTGAGAACTAAAGAATGAAAGAAATGTACAAAATGTCGAACACACACACACACACAGATACATGGGATATGTTGAAATGAAATTAAATCAGTGTTGACTTGTGTTTACGTATGCGCTGCTTGTCGCTTATAAAAAATAAAATGAAATGAAAAAGTTTTGCTTTTAGCTGGAAAAAAAAATTGTCAAATAAGAAATGAAAAAAAAAAAATTGAAAAGTTTTGGTAAGTGATTCCATGAAATGACATTTCATTCATTTCAATTTCATGCTCTGTAATTATTTTGTGCAAAAAAAAAAAAAAAGAGGAACATGTGAAATGTTAAAGGTAAAATGTACTAAATAAAAGCATATATAAACTTGTATTGAAACGATTCAATGTTCAGCTTAGTTTATACTAAAATAAAGCTTGTTAGTTAGTTAGTTAGAAACAAAATATATTCAATTTATATAAGCCTTAGCATAGCTTAGCATATAACGCAAGCCTTAACGTCACATTACGTCACATATTCGTGGTATTAACTATTTTTCGAACATCTAATGATGAAGTTTGATGGAGCATTGTTTTATATAAAAGAATTTATAATGAAATAGCATTTTCTTTACTTTAAAATTATGCGTAGTCGGGTAACATTATTGGTTCAAAAGATATTTGCGATTGAAAATGGCTTCTTTATAATGCCGAGAAAAAAGGTAGCTTCGCCTACCTCCGTTTTCTAGCTAAAAAAATGGTGTTCTATTATTTCAATTAAAAAAAAAAAAGCTTCAACCACACAACAATAGCTCACGGCAATTAAACAATTAAACAAAGTTTTACATTTTATGACGCAAATCAAAAAAATTACAACGCATTTCAAAATAAAAAAAAGTGGTGCATACTTTTGGCGTGAACTTTTAATGATTTAAATAATAAAAACTATTTATTAACAATTATAACAACAATTAATTAAAAATAAAAACATATAAATAAATTGTCAAAACAATCTGAAGTGAAATAAAAATTATTTAACATTTTTGTTAAGATAAATAGTATAATAAAATGAATTTTTTTTCAGTTTCATATAAAAAAACTCCTGAAACTAGAGCTACTGCCTGGGCATAAATTTGCTCGAGTACAGTTTTCAAACAAATAAAAATTTTGGGACACTGAGTGGAGAAATATAGTTTTTAGCGATGAGAGAAAGTTTAATCTAGATGACCCTGATGGCTACCGCTATTATAATCGCGATGTGCGAAAGAAGAAATTTTCACGGAAGTTCTTTCTCGATATGGGCTGCGTTCGGATTTAATGGAAAGACTCAATAGCATAGCATGAATACAGAAAATTATGTTAAATTGTTGGAATCTCTTTTAGTGCCATTTGGAGAGGATTATTATGTTAACGCTTGGATTTTTCAGCAAGATAATGCACCCATCCATGCAGCAAAGGTCACTAAAGCTTATTTTAAAGATTCAGGAATTCCTGTTTTAGAGTGGCAAGCACGCAGCCCGGATTTAAACCGATAGAGAATCTTAAGGGCATCTTGGGGTGTATGACAACGGGAAGCAATATGGAAATTTAATTGAGTTAAAACAAGGAAAAACGTTAACTTCGGTGGAACCGAAGCATAAATACCCGCCACACGAATCTTTGAATAGTTTATGTGTGATCATCAGTGGCTTATATACATTTATAAATATAAAGACGAAAAAAATGGATTTTTCATACAAAAGTTAAAAAAAAATCGGTTAGTTTGTATGGGGGCTATACATAAAAATGGGCGTGGCATCTGGTTTTGGAATTGGATGATAAAAGAAATGTTTTTACCCAATTTGGACTAAATAAATTTATAAATAACACCAATTTTTATTTAAAAATTGAAAAGTGGGCGGTAAATTTGTGAGGGGCTACACCTAAAAATGGGCGTGGTACTTTGTTTTTGATATCGGATGTCGTTAGAAGTGTTTTTATTCAATTTTGAGTGAGTATATTCATAAATAATACCTATTTTCATACAAAAATTCGAAAATGTGCGGTAAATTTGTATGGGGGCTTTACCTAGGAATGGGCGTGGCACCCTGGATTTGGCTTTGGATGACATAAGAAGAGTTTTTACCCTATTTGGTGTGGATACATGCATAAATAATACCTGTTTTAATACAAAAATTCGAAAATTTTTGGTAAGTTTGTATGGGGGGCTACACCTAAAAATGGGCGTGGCACTCTAATTCGAACTCATAATAGTCGTTGCCGAGAAAAGCTTAAGTTCCAAATTTCGGTGTAATATCTATATATCTTCATCAAAAAAATTGCGAAGAAATAAACAGACAGACAGATGGACAGACAGACGGACATGGCTAAATCGATTCGTCTCATCGAGCTGATCAAGAATATATATACTTTATGGGGTCTAGGACGTCTCCTTCAATGCGTTACAAACTTTCCGACAAACTGAGTCATTATTCATTATTCAAGAATGGAAAAAATTGGACATGCAAATACTCCAAACCCTTGTTAAACAATAAAGGGTGCTCTTTTTAAAATTCATTTATGGTTTAAAATAATTTGTTTTTTTTTTTTTTTGGGATTTTTTTAGTTTTAAAATAAAAATTATGCATTTGTTCCAGTTAAAATGTTTCAATCCAAAAACTATGGATGCCTGGGGTACTCCTAGCGGCCCACCGATCTCTTACCAGTATTCTAACTGATTTTCGCCATTTGGATGTTTATCCAATACAAAATTTTGTAAAAATTAAAAAAGGTCTTTGGAAGGTACCCCTAGGGACTGAAGAATATGATCCATTTTCAGCACACGTCTCTATTTCTCTGTAAACAATATTCTGACTAAGTTGCGATAAGATTGATAACTATTTGGATGTGTCTGCCACAAAAATTTTTAAATTGAAAATTATGGGAGGTAACCCTTCAAACGCCCCTTCTATTTTTTTGCACGAAAATGTTTGAAACAATACCACTGTGCGGCATTTCAAACCATATAAAAACTTTGATTTCAATGAATTTAATATTTTTCATTATTTTATATTCCAATGTGCGTGTGTGAGAATGATTGCTGCTGCTGGCTTTTTTTTCTTCAAAATGAAAGATTTCTAAAAAGAAAAAAGAAAAACCTGACTGCTTTCCCTGTCATTATCATGAGAGCGAGCTCACTCACTTGCCACTGCCAACGTCAGCGTCAAGTACAGTTACGCTTCCGTTTGTGCTACACCTTTAGCCTGTAGCATCAGTTTGACCCGCTTTTCACATCCTAGTGCATCAATTAGCCAGCTAGGTGGATAGGTAGATAGCTAGGCAACTTAATCATGTTGATGCTGCTGCTCGCTGCTTGCTGACGTTGTTGTTGTTAGCGATGATGATGATGATGATAATAATCAACTATGACGCTGCGACATCCTTGCTGTGTTAATTAGTGTGTGAAAAAATTATTTGTTTTACTTTGTACTTTGTACGTCCTTCTTATTTTATGTTTTATGCTTTTTCATTTTTCTTCATCTCCTCTTTCTCAGTTTTTCTTTTTTTTTTAAGGTTTTTGGCAGCAGTTTGCTTGATTTGTCCACGCGCTCATTGGCACAGCGCACATTGTTATATTTTTTTTTTTTGTCTTCTCGTCAGCAGCGTGGTGTATAAAAAAAGTCTATCAAGTGTGTGTGTGTATGTGTATGTGTTAGTATGCTACTTGACGTTGCTGCCACTTGCCTAAAGTATTTTAACCTAAAATTTTAAAAAATAGCATAGAAAGTATCTTTTTCTATGCTTCTTGTCGTATGTGTGTCTGTCTGCTTCTACAAGTTTGTTTCTTCTTTTAGCAACGTAAGTGGTTACTCAAAAGCATTGTACAATTCTGTGTATATATGCATGTGTGTGTGTGTGTGTTTGTGTTAGGAAGTATGCGTAGGTATGTACGCATATGTGTCATTTGATCTTTGTGTGCATGTGGGCTGTCATATGCATAATCTGCTGACGTTTAAAGTTCAGCTTTAAGTTGCTTCATTGCTTTAATTCTACAAAATATCATAAGTTATTTTAGCTTCTTTTTTTTAGCATAAATTTATTTTTTTTTACTAAGGTTCCTAATTCTTATTCTAAAGAAAAACCATTTGCAAGTGCACACTTGACGGCTTAGGAGAGTCTAAGTTTTAAATTTGGAAGCACTCCGAAATAATCGTTTTGATACGAACGGACAGACAGACATAGCTAGTTCGACTCCGCTTCCAATGTTGATCTAGAATATATCTACTCTATAGGGTCTATGTAGCCTTCTCTTTTTATCCTTTGCGTAAATTGTCTAGTAAAATAAATCAGCAAAATAAGTGCACAGTGAGTACATCTGAATGTATCCACTCACTCTTTGCATTCTCATTTCACAGCATCGAAAACATATAGACTCACTATTGTTGGCCTCTTCATCTACAACAATTAGATGCGCATAAGGTGTAATTTTATTTAGGGGGTATTCTGGTTCTCGAGGCTGTTTTTCGACCATTTATATATAAAAAAATAAATAGCTGTGGATTAACCACGCTAAAACTCGAGAATGACTCGACCGATTTGAACTTTTTTGTTTTGTTGCTCTCATCAATGGGGGCCTTGAAACCGGAAAAACCATATCTTTGAAGTGAATAGACGTAGAGATTTGAAATAGGGCTCATTTAAAAGATGGTTAAAAAACATTTTTATCGTTCAAGGTGTTCAAAGTATTTCCGGAATTTGGACCTGTTACCCATATGTGGACCCAATATAGGTTTTTTGACCAATTTTTTTTATTACAGGTGACCACTTTGACAGGATTTTAGAAAATTTTGACCCGGGGCCTAATGAGAGCCTTGAAAAAAAGTTATACATTTGGATTGAATAGACGTAGAGACTTGAAACTGGGCGCATTTGAATGATGGTTAGTCGTGTTTAGGGGATTTCCAAAATTTGAACCCACATTTTTTGAACAATTTATTTTTAGCCACCAAAGTGAAGCAAAAAAAAAAAAAGGAAAGACGAAAAAGAAAAGACATATTTGATTGGATTTTTTTTTATTCAATTACAAATTAATTGAAGTTAATTAAAAACATTATTTTTTTTACGAGGGCTGTTCAATCGGCCTTCAAAGCAAGTGGTTCAAAAATGGTATGGTGCTGCGGCCACTATTCCGGGTCTCGGAATCCATTTTTTTTGTTTTCTGTGTAAAAAAATTAGCAAACAAATTTTTAAAATTATGATTGAGGTTCGAACGAGAATGGTGACATATTCTATGTCAATTGCACTTTGTTTCATCAAAATCGGTTCAGAATTACTTGCGGCATCGTGGCCGCCAGTTCGAAAATGGTGGGTTTCGAGATAAACGCGTTTAAAGTTTTAAGTTATTTTTTTTCATACAAAAAAAACTAAAAATATAAGTATGCAGTTTTAGAAATTCAACAATTTTGAGTTGATTGCACTTGGTTTCATAAAAATCGGTTCAGTAGAACCGGAGAAAAATGACTCAAAATGGTTTAAAAAAAACGAGATTTTGAAAAAAACAAAAAAAAAAAAAAAAAAAAACATTTGGTAGAAACCCATTTTTCAAATGAAATTTTTAAAAAAAATTTTGACAATTCTGCAAGCTTAAAAAAATGCAAAAAAATCGAAAAAAAATTTTCTCGAACCAGAATAAAAAAGCGTTACTTACCACAAAGTTAAATTTTTTTATAAGAAAATTTAAATGACTCCTTGTCCCAGACTATGATTTTGTCTCTCGAAGCATTTGACTTATTAAAAAAAAAAATTTGGATAAACAATAAAAATCCAAGATCTAAAAAAAAGAAAAAAAACGAAGCAAAAAAAAAAAAAATAAATTATCACACGACAAACCAGAAATTACAATGATTATTAAAATAAAAGAAATTGGAAAATGACAAAAATCGCAATTTGAAAATGAAGTTGGAAAAAAATAAAGCAAAAAAGAAAAATACAAATTGTGCGCTCAAGCAAAGTAATAAATTAATGAAAAGTTGACATCTAAGGGCGTGTCACAGCGACAAATAGAAAGACAGGCGACAGTTAGACAGACAGACAGACAGACAGACAGACGGACAGACAGAATTTCTTCGAAAGCAACCGAAGCAAATAGTCAGATGCGATTCGCAAGCTGTTGACATTGATGAAAACGCTGTGAATGAGTAACTGAATGAATGAATAAAACCCTAAAGGAATATAATTTCATGTCTTTTTCGTGTCATCTTCAGTGTTATTGTTTTTGTTGTTGTTGTTGTCATTGAAAGTGCACAAAAAATTATAAGGCAAACTTTTTCATTAACAAAGACACAAGTTCGAAGTTAAGAAATCATTTTCCTATAAAGACAGAAACGAAAAGAAAAAATCATGAAAATGAAAATGTGAAAATAAAAATAAATCAAATGTTTTTCTAATATTTCTTGTCACACATTTCAAATTTTTGTTTTTGTTTTATGTTTTTTTTTTCGAAGAAAAGCATATACACCCATTATTTTAGTTGTTGTTTTGGTTGTTGTTGTTGTTGCAGCTGTCATTTATTTTATTCTTTTTTATTGTTTTTTCTTCTGTTGCTCTGTACACAACGTGTTAAAACTTGTTTAAATGTTAATGACATTTCATTACGGCAAATTTGTTACAAATGTTTGACACAAACAAAAATGGAATGGAGAAAGGAAGTGGTAAAACAAATTGTTTTTCATGTTTTTTGTTTAATTTCGAAAACAAATAACTTTTTGTACAAAACTTAACTCATTTTGAACAGAAAAGGGGTAAAAAAATAAACTATTTATTTCAAAAGCTAAGCCTTATACGAACATCAAACATAAACTTATACCCTGCTACTTACTCAAGCGCTGAAATCAACCACAGAACGTTAGCAATATTCTAAAGTTAAAAAAAAAAATCCTAGCTCTTCACCTAAGCACCAATCCCGAAATCTAATTTAAATCTTAATATAAATCATTATCCAAAACTAAACGTGAATGAAATTCCAATCCTTGACACTAAACCAAATTCTAATTTTAAAACCTGACTTCTGAATCCAAAACGAAGCACAATCCCATGAGATATGTACAGTTTATCATATTAAAG
>JAEIFJ010002230.1:0-16620 GCA_018903435.1 Leucophenga varia | reverse complement strand
ATGAGAAAAAAGCGTTATAATCGTATACAACAACCTAGCCGATTTAACCGTAATTTCTCTCCTGCTCGCACCTATGCGCCCATCTATAGTCCCAATATCAACTATTTGATCGCTAGAGGGCACACTACTGCAAACTATTGTGAATTAAATATTGCCCCGCCTAGCCAACATAATTGAGACATAGATGTCGCATCTGTTAATTGAAAATGTCAAAAGATGGAACAAAAATAGTCGCTAGATGGCGTCACTTTACATTATATTTTAATAGATGGTGCTATGGTACCACAAATATACAGTAACGGCCTCTATTGATTTTATCTGAAATCTTTGGTTTATCAACAGATGGCGCGCTAATTAACTGCAACCCATCACACATAGAGGGAAAGGGTATATTCAGTTTGTAGGAAAGTTTGTATCGCATGAAATGAAACACCGTAGACCATAAAGTATATATATTCTAAATCAGCTCGACGAGACGAGTCGATCTAGCCATTTCTGTCTGTCTGTCCGTCTCGCAATTTAAGTATCCTGAATTAGTGATATATGCACATCTGAAATTCTTAGCAGTTAAAGTGTTAAAACCAAAGTGCCACGCCCATTTTAAGGCATAGGATCATCATATGAATCATATATATAATACATAACCCTTTTACAAACCGAACGCACATTTTCATTCAAGAACCGATAGTCTAATCATCGTGTGATTCAGTTCTACCAAAGTTAACGTTTTCCCTTTTTATCGGATAATGTCTAACAACTTTTATCTGAAACACGAAATGTATTGACCAAAGTTTTAATTTCGACCTCAAAACTCATTAATAAGGGGTGATATCGAAATCTAAGAGTTTTGGTGAAAGTGTTTTGACGTAAATACTGAAAATTTGTACCATAACACTAATACATCATATGTTTCCATTGATTGCATAGGACATTTTGAATTTGCGACACGCATAACTGAAAATGAAACCTGTTCCAAATGATTATTTAATAAATTAAATATGCCATGTAATTTTAATGCAGATAATTCAGAAATTGAACTGTCTTTATTCATCAATATTCCTCTAAAGAAAATGTCAGCGGAATTGAAAACACTCGTTTCCAAGTTCGGTGTCATAGTGTAAAAGGGGTTTAACTAAATCTCTAGTAAAAGTGTTTTCGATGCCGTCCCTGAATATATCAATTGCAAATTATAGTCTGTCAGTTCTAGATGATGAATTTACATATAAGAAATTCATATTAATTATTTTGAGGTCTCTCAGAATTAAATAATTATTACCACTTTTATTTACTTTAAGATTAAATTTAGGAATCCTGAATTAGTGATTTTAACGAATATGTTATTTAAATAAAAGAATTGACAAACATTTTAGCTCATAGCTGTACCTTGAATCAATTAACTTTCGTTATATTTATTCAAAACAAGATAACTTGCCTGAATAATTTTTAATTATTTAAATAAATTTTATTTTGCATATACTGATTTACCTTTTCTTCGCGGACTTCAGAATCACGGTGTGAAAGAGTTTAAAATACATTCACAATCGCTTGATAAATAATTGTGAATGACAAATGAGCATTGTGAATGAGTATACACAAAATGGCGGTACGGTGCAAAGCAACCCTGATTGTAGATTGTTATTGGCGTGTCAAAGAACAACAAAGCGCGTCATTTCGTAATAATTTTATGTTTTTGTGAAATTCGTAAATGTTTGTGTTATGAAAATTACTGAAATGTGCTATTTCCACTTTGTGGCACCATAAACATTTGACAGAGTGACGTAAAACGCGTTGAAAATACGCAAAAAACAAAGAGCGGAAAATACCGCATAACCTGTAAACAGAAGCCGAAGTGAACTAGCGAGCAGCGAGCGACGACGAGATGAAAGAAGAGGCGCCAACCAAAAAATTGCCGCCTAAAATGTACGGCAGCAACAACAGCAGCAGCAATGGTGGCGAAGTATCCACATCCAGTACGCCCACCAAATCGGCACACGATGAAATACTGAGCTCATTGTTACGCATAAATAATTTTGACTCAATTTCAAGCATAAAAGATGAATCGCTAGACATCGATCTATCAGCGTGCGTTACAATCAGCCCCTCAGGATTGATCAATGGCAATAGTCTGTCTTCGACAGATTTTTGGCGCGTACTGGACGAGAGTGCACAGAACGCAAATGAGCTAAATGTGACGCCGACGACGATAACAAATTTATCCAGTGGCAGCAGCAGCAGTGTCAGTGATAATCACAATAATACCGAATATGCAGTAACATTTTTACGACCGGAGCCGCCGAATGCATTCACGAATTCACCGTTTAAGAAAAGCGGCAGCGTAACGCCAGTGAAGCAAACAGCGCCTATACCAACAGAGCTACAGCAAACGCTGAGTAAGGTAAGATTACCGGCTTCAACAACATTGCGATTGCGTGTCTTCAAGGAGGAGCCGATTGAGGAACCGGTATGTGTTGAGGAACCGATATGTTTGGAGTCAAAGAAAGAGGAATGCGATGCAGCGCTTATTTCATCAGCGTTTAGCATCTTTCAACAACCAAAGCAATTGACAGACAGCAGTGAATGTGCAACGACGCAGCAACAGCAGCAAGATGAACCCTGTGTGGAGCATAGTGATGAGCATGCAAGTGTTACATTGCCAGAAATAAAATTCATACCCACATACAAGTGTCTCGATTGCAATGGCATGGTACTCAATGGTCAGGATGATATGACTAAGCATCAAGTTGGTGGTCACCGTACGCGTTTATTCTACAAGTGCGGCGAGTGTGATCGTGAGTTTGACTTACAAACCGGGCTGAAGAAACACTTAAAGACACATCGTAATGATGGACGCAAGGATGCCTGGAAAAAAGTGTCCCGACTGCGGAAAATGGTAAGCGAAATAGTTTATCTATTTAATTAGATACACAATATTGACACTTCCTTCTTCTTCTTTACAGTCTTAAGCTGGGCAGCATGTGGATGCATCGTAAGATACATACAGACAACAAAAAATACGTTTGCGATATATGTGGCCAGAAATTTGTGCAGAAAATCAATTTAACGCATCATGCGCGTATACACTCCTCGGAAAAACCATACGAGTGTCCGGAATGTCAAAAAAGGTTTCAGGAGCGCTCACATCTACAGCGACATCAGAAATATCATGCACAGACGCGTTCCTATCGTTGTGAAAAGTGTGGTAAAATGTACAAGACCGAACGCTGCTTAAAGGTGCACAATCTTGTGCATTTGGAGCAACGTCCATTCGCCTGCACTGTCTGTGACAAAAGTTTCATAAGCAATTCAAAACTGAAGCAACACACGAATATACATACGGGCAATCGACCCTTTAAGTGCAACTATTGTCCACGTGATTTTACTAATTTTCCGAATTGGCTTAAGCATACGCGTCGTCGTCATAAAGTGGATCACAAGACAGGCGAACATCTTGAGAACATTCCCTCATACTGCTCCAAAAAATCCACATCAAAAGCGCAAAAAGCAGCTGCAGCAGCGGAAAAAGAGAAACAAAAGGAACTAACTAAAGCGAATGAACAATTAACAACAGCTGAAACGCAAGTGGAAAATGTAGCAATAAATACAACGGCTGCAGCCACAACAACGTCGTCAGTTACAGCGCAACAAATGGCAAAAATGCTCAATGGTAATACAATGCAGGCTGTAAAAACGATAACAACAACAACGACAACGCCGCCAGTAAAAGCGGCACGCAAAAAGAAACAACCGCAATCGACGAGTAGCATAACAAATACGGCGAATGCAACGTTACAGCCTGTGCAGCAGCAGCGACTGCAAACGGTACAAACTTCTCAGTCACAACAATCTACGTCTGCGCAGTTAGTCAATGCAGCGCAACTGCAAAATGTTGCAGCCGTTGCAAAACGTGCATCGCCCTTAGTTGTAAACAGTATCACGCCTCAAGTAGCGCCACCAAAACAAACAAAAGTAAAACGCGAGCGTAAACAACTTGCACCGAAACAGCTGCAGAAAGCACCAACACCAGTTGCGCCTATACTAACGCAAATCAAGAAAGAGCCAATAAGTGAAACAAAAACAGGAACAACAGCTACATCAAATTTTCTCGATCTGCACGGCATGAGTCTTACATCAGCCGAAGAACTTATAATGGAACAAGCACTTGAAATGGAGGAATGTGGTTTATATGATACGCCGGCTGCGGATATCGGCACAGATAATGCAATATCGTCCGAAACAGCGGCAGCGTTACATTTTCAAATTAAAAGTGAAATTAACGATGACAAAGACGAAGAATTTAGTAAGTGTAAAGTATAAAATGCCTTTGAAACAGCTTTAATTTATATTAACATAATTTTTATTTAAATTTCTATTTTAGCAGTTTCATTAAAAAAGAATGAACGCCTAGCAGCTTGCCCATCCTTGGAGTCTTCACCGTTTTCGTCGCCAGCCTCCATTGAATTGAGCAGCGTTACACCTGTAAACGTTGCAGCGACGACGAAAAGCACAAATTGTTATATGCAGACATTTACATTAAATGCGCAAGGCGCAATGGTTGTCACAGGACTAACTGCATTACGTGCAACAAGCAACAACAGTGAATCGACATTGAGCAGCAGTAATATTAACAGCAGCAATAACGGTCACAGGCTCAATGCAACATTGTTACCCGCTTTGCTAAACAGCAGCAGCAGCGGTGGTGGCACATCAAATGCCAATGCAGCTGCAGCTGGCAGTAATACTACAACCGTTGTAAATTTACCGCTACTGGTGCGTCCAAACCAGATGTTGCCCTCCGTTGATACATTACTCTTCTCAACAAATACCGGCACAAGGTACTACAGCAATGGCAAATCGACTGTGACCACTGCGCCTACAGCGACAGTTGTACAGCAAAATCTTACATCTTCATAGGTCATAGTTTGACGTAGTTCGTATGCATATGAACAAAAAAACAAAAAACAATAACAACTCCACTACGATGGCCAATGTAAATGGCCAAATCGATCTCCTGTGTCTTAGTTAAGCTAGTTATAGTACTTTCAATTGTGTCGTGTCGTCGTTTTTTAAAAAAGTAAATACTAAATGAATCTAGTATGTGTAAATTTTGTCACATATATTTATGTTAGTCTACAGTAGTCTCAGAATAATGTTCTAATAGAATTAAGAATTTTTTTTAAATTAAATTTAACGTAAACACACACACGTACACACTTTGTATGCTTCATACCATCGAGCCGTTTTAGATATGTAAGTCGATTTGTAGTTAATATGACGAAAAAATATATAAATATTTCTTATTTTTACAAAAGTACATTTTTTTTAATCATTATAGGCAAATGTAAGCCGATATTTTTATTTCTAACGGAAAATATGGAGTCGTAGCAGAAACCATAAAGTTTAAATGTTTAAATTATTCAACTTGAAGAGACGAGTTGATATTAGAACCCAGCGGCACGGGTCAAAAAATCTAATAACAAAAATTTCACAATTTTCGAAGCTCTTTCCAAATCGGTTTTACCCGTTTTTCTATTTTCTGAACACTTTTTGAAAGATGTTAACCGGAAAAACATTAATTAAATTAATTACAAAAAAAAAAAAAACGAAATATTTTTAGGCGTTAAAAAAAATGGCGAATAAATTTCCGTCGCACCATTTTGACACACCTCCACTACCATTCCGCATTACAGTTCGTTGCCTGTTCACAATGAAATCAATGCATAAAGCAATAACATGAAATGCACGTGACTTGTTTACCATATCGAATTATTTGTCTTTTGGCTTAAATATGCTCCGGATAAAGGTTATCCACATACAAGGAGTATATACTATATCTATCTATATATTTGTCTTTACATTTTGCGACACCCACGCACATTTCAAGATACAAAATCAAGTTGCTAAAAAAAAAAAAATTTGTTTTTTCTTTTTCCATTTGATTTACCTATTTTTTTCTGTTTTTATATTTTGCCTTGTACTTTTTCAGGGTAAATATCTAAGAGGTTTGTTCAAAATAAAAATCGTAAGATTATATTCGGAGTTATTTGAATTTAAAAAAAAAGAAAATGCTTTTGGAAGACAATTATGAAAATGTAGCAATATTTGCCATAAAAACCTATAAGCCATGCTCCCGTACACACATAGCTTCAAGAGGTCACAGGTTTGATGAAAATGCCTACAAAAAAAATAGGCTTGGTTCTTGATTCGTATACATTTTAAGCTTCAAAAACTACAAAAATTGAAATCCTACCTGATTGTATTTCCGAGATTATGTAGATTCAAATTTTCGGGTATCAATTTTATTACAAAAAAAAAAAAATATAATAGTGTTAAATAAATAGAAATAGCTGGGATGTCTTAAAGTAGGAGTTGAAGGTCTTCTCGAGTAAAACAACACTGTACATTTTTTGGGAATTTGCGGGACACTCTAAAAATCTGAACTTATGGTTAAAAAACTGCTGCGTCAACTATGAATCGAAATTTATTTTTTAACTTCTTTTGGAAAGAAAAAACTTAGACCTTTCGACCAATATATAGGGTTTTCCATTTCGGGCTTCGAAAGTATGCAGCCCTGCGCTGACAACCGTTTTCCATAGCTGTAAACCAAAGCGTCATATCGTTAGTTGAATATCTGCCATTTTACAATATGGATCGTTTTAGCATCGCACAACGTGTTAATTTTGTTAAATTATACTATAAAAATGATGAAAAACCGGTAAATGTTTTTCGAGCATTACGAACGAATTTTGGTCGTCATGGACGGCTATGTGAACACCCAAAATTTCCGTATATGGGGCTCAGAAAATCCACACGTGATTGTTGAGAGGCCATTGCATCCACCAAAAGTCACTGTTTGGTGCGCATTATGGTCTGGTGGAGTCATCGCCCCATATGTGCCGAAAAGTCATCGAAAATTACCTGTTCCGGATCAAGGTGTGCGAGGAAGCCCTAGGTGGACATTTGAATGAATAATAATGGCATAAACCAAACTTTAATTTGAAATAAAAGTTTCATCGAAATTCGAATTCTAAGTGTGTTTTATTTCAATTTACTTTCGGAATTTAATTTTGGAAAACCCTATATAAGTATGTGTATTTTTCAGGTAATCTCAATTTTGTTTTATTTTTTCAAAGTTTTTTAACTTTGTCGATGTTTGGTTACACCATTTTGTTTGAAATCTACATCTATAATATACAGTTTTTAAAATTTAGTTTTGTCAAAAAAGCTTGTAACGCATGAAAGGAGTCACAGTAACCCCATAAAGTAAATACATCGTTGATCAGCTCGAAGAGACGAGTGATGTAGCCATGTCCGTCTGTCTGTAATTACACGTTTCATTTGCTCAGTTTAAAAGATATAAAGATGAAATTCAAAACTTATAAAGCTTTTCTTAGTCCTAAACTAAAGTACTACATCAATTTTTAGGTAAAGCCCCATACAAATTTTTAAGTTTTTTTTAAATTGTTTATTTTTGAAGCGATTTGCGTCAAATACAGTAAAAACACTTATAATAGCACCCCATGTTTATAGAAAAACCCATGGTTGAGGTGGGCCTATTATAGCATGTAGCCCCCATACAAATCAAACCCAATTTTTGAAATTTTATAAGAATAAATAATTTATTTATGAAGCGATTTGTGTCAAATATAGTGAAAAGTCTTCTGATATTATCCCATTTTAAGAAAATGACCCATGGTTGTGGTGGGAACACTATAACATATATACTTATTGTAGCAACATAAGATCATAATAGGATTAAAGTAGGGTCATTATAGCACATAACCCCTTAACAAGCCGTATGCTCATTCAAGAAGAGTTAGTGTAAGGCTGCTGGCAGAGAAAAAACTAAAAGCGAAGCGATAGGCCATGCAATAGCACAGACTTGTATTTCGTTACACAGCACTGCTTAAAATTTTCTGTGTGAAAGTTCTAAAGATACAACCCTGAGCTATCGCATGCCTATCGCTTCGCTTTTAGCTTTTACTCTGCTAGCAGCCAAATCATAGTGTGACGGGTTTTTAAGCTTCGGTTTTTATTTTATTTTTTGATGTTTATAGAGTTTATTTTCGTACTTTTTAATATCATTGTTTCTGAATTCGAATTTTAAACACTCAAGAGCAGATAATTTAGTCAAAGCAACAACAGTTTACGATATGATTAGCCCGAAAACTTTCAAATTTGTAGCCGATAACAGTTTTGGACATATAGAATGCATAGAAACGTTTTTGAAACAAAACATTACTTTTGCGATTGTCGGAGCACGAATAATTTGAAATCGTACGAATTTACTTAATCGAAAATTGAAAAATTTTTGCGATTACAGAAACATGGCTGTATTTTTAGCTCTTTAGATATTTCTCAAAAGTATCACCAGTGTCACAGAGCTTTAGTAAGTTCTTTTATTTTTTTGTTACTTTAGTGAAAAAGTTGACTTGAAATAAATTTTCGTAAATGTTTAATTAAAGAAGCAAAGTTTCTATTTATTTAATTTTTAACAAACCTCGCATGTTTGTTTGCAAACGGGTATCAAGTGTCATATTTGTAGTAGAGTATTCTATGCCATATTTATGTATGTTTGCATTCTTAACAAACTGATACTATATTGTCTTACTTCGTTGTGGTTGTAAGTGATTCAAAATGTTGCAACATTTTACGTGCAACATAGGCTATGAGAACACAAATGTTGTGCAAAGCAAGTCAGAAAGTCAATCAGCAAAATAAAGCCAAGTTAAGAAAATTTAAAACTCAAATAGGCACAAGAAAGTCAACAACTTCAAAGGACTTTAGTAAAGAAATAATTTTTTTTGTATGGTTAAATATTCATGCAATGACTTCTTCCGATTTAATGGGAAAAAAACAGTTGATATGTAATTGATTTTCTCTGTCAATTTTCCATTTTTTTTCCTAAAAGTTTTGCTTAAAGCTTTTTGCGTCGTAAAGATTTCTTTACAAAAATTCTCGCGTAAAATCATTTTTCATAATAATCGTTTTTAACTGCATTGATTGCTTTAGGAGGTTTGAAGGTTTGGAAGTAGAAGTGAGTCAGTGAGTGAATGAAATCTTCAAAAAATTTTGGTGAGGAAGTACATAAACTTCTAGCAGCAACGATGTATTAAATTACATTTTTTTTTAAACTAAAACGAGGGCTGCACAATAAATTATTATTGTAGAAAAATAAAAGATGCTATTTATGACAGCAAAAATTGTTTTTTGATTATTTCTGTTAGATCGAAGCATTCTGGAATATACAGCCATGCGCCCGTAGTCATTTCATTTTTCCATTTGCGTAAATTCGTACGTTTTGAAATCGTTAATGTTCCGAGAATCTCATTTTCAACACATTTATTTGCATTGCATATGGAAAAAATCGGTCTGATTAAATAACAAATTGTTCTGGCTTTGAAAAAAAAAAGAAAACTTAAATTTAGGCACACAAAAAATTGCGATTTGAGAAAGTAAATATTTGCGTTTTTAATTACGGGAGCATGGCTAATAGAATATTTGAAACTAATCATACAACCCTCGATGAATGTAATAAAAGATATTTTACATATTTTCCCTTTTGCATAAATCAATTTATCAATTTCAAAAATTGTTGTTTGTTCGCGTTTCTGTTGTTGTTGTTGCTGATGTTGCTGTTGTTCTTGCAACACATAGAGTCCGCTCCATTGTTGTTGTTGTTGTCGTTGTTGTTTTATTTTGTTGCCAAAGCGATTTTGTATTCGCTGTCAAAGTGTTTTGCTTCTTGGTTTTGTCGCGCCAACTAAAAATGCAAATGCATTTTTTCTACTCTTTCGACTTTGCACCCCCGCATAGAGATTCTCAACGCGATTGCAGTATAGCAGCGTATGTCATCAGCAATTTTTACAGGCAATGTGCTGCAGCAGGACCTTCAAGGAGAACACGAAAGGCGACAAAAAAAATAAAAAAATAGAAAAAAAGGCGACACTAAACCAACAATGACAATGCAAAACCAAGAAATAGCATATTCAAGTTGGTCCTCAACAGGAAAACACTCAGTTGGCAACTTTCATTTGTCAATTTGTCACATTAACACAAATGAAAATGCACCGGAAAATGTACCTACTATTTTGTTTTTATTAATTTTTTTATTATTTTTATTTCGTTTCTTTAAAGTTTTTGACTTTTTGACTGATTCGTGTACGTTTAAAATAAAATTTAAAAATTAAAATCTATAAGAGATATCACACATAATATCTTTTGGCTGGTTTCAAAACTCCACTAAAATTCAATGAAATAATGAATATAATTCACAATAAGTTGAAACATTATTTAAAAAAACCTTGAATAGAATTTAACCTTTTTTAAGACCTTACCTTTTATATCCTGTACCCAAAGGGTACAAATGTACCCCAAAATGTTGAATTTTTGCATAAAAACGTCATTGTTTTTTATTTTGGGAAGTTCAAATTTAGTATAAATTATGTCTATAATAGACCCAATAAAATATCCCAATATGGGTAGGACCAACAAAATTTTAGGCATAGCTCCCATACAAAGATAAACCCGACTTTTTAAGTTTTTGTATAAAAATTCAATTTAATCAGGTATTGTATTAAAATAGAACCGATATTAAGGTTCATAAAGATTGGGTGTAGGGTATCTTGCAGTAGAACATACTCGACTTCAGCGTTGTTTATTGTTTTAATGTTGAATATGAGGTCTGTCTCACTTAAACCTTTTAGTGCCAAGTTTAATGCCAAATTCGATGATGTAATTAATTAAATTTAATTTCACCACGACAGAAGAGTTGAGTACGAGAAATTTTGAGAAAGAGATAGTAAGCAAACGTTAAACTTTCTGCACCTTTAATTCGGTTGCTTTGTCGCTTTAAAAAATATTTATTTTTAAATCAATCAAGAAGCAGAAAAATTGACATTTATGAGGTGAAATTTTATAAATTCACCATAACATGTATACTCAACAAAATTTGTTAGCAAGTTAGAAAGGGACAGTTGAGAAATACGTCGCCTGGTATATTTACATCATGCGAACACCTCTGCAATATTTTTTGATATATCCATTAATTGTACAATATAGCATGCAATAACAGAAAAAAAGTAAAATGAGATAGCTGGAAAAATATTATTAATTTCACAAAATCCTTTTTTTTTATCTGAAAATTGCAATTAGAATAATCCTTGTTTGTATAAAGTTTTATTTGTCAAATATGAAGGACATGCAGCAGCAGAGCAACTGTTTGTGGTCGGGACAATAGTATATTTTTTTTTTTAACCAAATTTTCAGCTCACAAGCGTAATGGTGCGCCGTAATCGTTGTCTCGGCTGTCTTAATTAAATGCGGAATATTAAATGCTGTCGTCTAACTAGGACACAGAGTTGCTAATAATGTGCTGTGTAAGCATAAAATTATAATTATTGTCTTGTTCTGCGCAGATTCTTATATTTTAGCACTAAACGATTTTTACACTTAGTGTAAACGGGTACATTCAGTTTGTCTGAAAGTTTGTAACGCATCAAATGAGGCATAGGAGATCCCATAAAGTATATTTAAGGTTGTCAAATATCTCCCTTTCGCCTTTTTGCTCTTTATTCAATGCTTTCATTTCATTTAGACGGCAACTTCATAATACCCCCTTGTAGAACCCCCTCGAACAAAGAAAAACTTCAAAATAGCGCGAATTTCGTCGTTAGAGAACGCAGTATCCAAACATAGCATCGTTTTGTAGGTAATGTCAAGACCTTTCAAATGATGTATTGCCCTATACGAGCTTTGTACGTAGCCGGGCAATTCAAAAGACAAAAGGAGGGACCAAATGGGAGATATTTGACAACCTTATATATATATGGTAAAGTAACAGGTTTAAAAATATCTCTCAAAATGGGTCAAATCAAGTGACTGGCAAATGTACGAACGAATTTGTACAAGTTCGGTGTTCAAGCGAATAGCGATACACCATATCGCAGATAACTGAGCATGTTCACTAAGGATCAAGAAAATCATTAATAATTTCCTTCAGTCGCAGTGTGTCATTGCGATTTATAAATCACTGTGATAAAATCGGCGAAAGTGATTTTTTGCCAACACTGCCAACACCCTTTATAGATCTAATAACACAAGTCAAATAATTTTTCAATTAGCCTCCATTTTTATTTTTTCGAAGTTTTTTTAAATGTCCAAGGCACCACGATTAAGCAGCCAGGGCATTATCATTTCAACGTGTTTGCGATATCTATCATTGGTGTACATAAGCATTTTCAATTTTTTGGCCTCATCCGTCTCGCCAATAAAATTGTCGATATTAGCTTCCTCATTTGGATCCAGCAAAATGGCAGCCATGACGCTTGTCACAGTACTATATCCCCAAATGCCATACTTTAAAAAGTGCAGCATGAATATCTCTCAATTTTGGTATTGGCTTGCTATATTTAAGCAATTTTAAATGTTCGATCAGACAATCATGATAATACTTAATATAATAGTCGAATTTGCTTAATTTATGTTCGAGCTTTGTAGAAGAGATCAAAAAATATAGCAAGTCCTGAGCAACTGATCCATATTTTGGTATTTGGTAGTCGACTAAGTAGGTTTCCTTATATAGCCAAATGCATCATATTGAAACATAATATTGTTACTCCAACAATCGCCATGATTTAAAACATTAAATTCATTTGGATCCACTTCGGACATTTTGAAAAAAAAATCTATTAAATTTGGACGCAGCGTGTTCTAAAAAAAAAAAAAAAAAATTAAATAGAAATTCATTTAAAATTATTACACTTGAACACTTACCACTTTTTCGATATATTCTTCATGTCCTTTGTACATAGGCATACACTCGTTGAGCAGTTTGGTAGTATTTGTGCTCGTATGCTTCATTATAGTTCGGTTAGTTTCGTTAAAGAATCCAACCGCGTATTTGGATGCATATGGGCCTTTCGTTGCCACGCGTTCTGCTGAAGCAGCATGCCACTGTGCTAGCTTACGTAGGACACACTGCGTATGGAGAATATCGAGACCTTCCAAGCGATTTGAATTCTTAAAACCTTTACGACTTAAGTCCTCCAATAGAACGTAGCCATCTGGAGCCTCAATTGTATAGCTTTTGGCACCAAATTGAATCTTCATACCAGCATCATGATACAACTGCTCTAACTCGGGTACAATATCTTCATACATTTCACGCTCTAATGTGAAGATGTCGTTATTCTTCATTATATCACGATATGCGTCCGAGTCATGTGGAATTTTTATCATAAACGAAATTGATTTGCTTTTGCCATCTGAAATGAAAATATTATATTTTATATTCCATCAAGTCGAATATTAATTAAATTTATTTATTTATTTATTTTTTTTTTTATTGAACCTTCTAACTCAACATCGATTTCCAAACGTAGCATAACGGTTGCATAGTTTTCTCCTGCTCCTACGCCTGGCTTTGCCTTAAAAGATATGGTTTTTTGATAGCCCGGAATAGTTAGTCGAAGAACATCATCGAAGAGCTCAGCTTTAAGCCATTTGGGTACTTTGTCATTATTAGTTGTGGCTGATGATTCAATTTTGTTAGCTGTTTCCGTTGCCATTTTTGATTTGTTTTTGTTTTTGCTGCGATGTGCTTCGTTTGATCGTCGATGCGAGACTACTGTGGGCTGATGTAAACTTTTATATTTTTTTTTTTTTTCCAACTGCATAAATACTCTTGCCTGAGTACTCATGACCAAATATGGTACGGGTCAGAATGACTCAGCTAATTTTAAAATGTTAACTGATTAAATACAAAACTTATCTGTTAAAAAAGCTTTTTTTTTATACATTTAATTAACTTCTGAATTGCGAAATGCAAATAGGTAAATAAAACAAAGTAAAAGCTTTAATTCTGTTGAAACTTTTTATAATATTTTAAAATATTTTTTTTAATTGTACAATAAAATATTTGTTTACTTCCAGTAAAGAGAAAGGGGAAATTTCGATAAAACAGTTTTATTAAATTTTGTAGATTTTACTGGAAATGTTACTTCCAGTAAAATTCTGAAACTAACTGACAAAAAACAAAATCAAATATATCCATATATGGAAACTTATAAAATGTTACTAAATTCCGTTCGTTTAATTTTAGTTAGATTCCGACAACCATTTAGCCTAATTCCCAAAGTTTTTTACTTGGTGTGTGTTCGTGGCCTGAAAAAGCCCGAAAAAAACACGTATGACAAATAAAAAAAAATAACAAAATCTTATTTATTCTCGTCGAATTGGACAGCGATTTTTAAAACAGAGTATTCTTTATAAAATAATAATTAATAATAAAAAAAGAGTATTTTATTATTTTAGCGATGAACCAGGGATCTGAACTTAGAACATTGAAAACGATTGGCAAGGCATTAACCTACTAAACTAATATGAAACAAGGAAAACGTTAACTTCGGTGGAACCGAAGCTGAAATACCCGTTACATGGGCGTGGCGTCTTGGTTTGACCCTGGATGACAAAAGAAATGTTTTTACCCAATTGGGGAGCGAGTACATTCATAAATAATTACTATTTTTAAACAAAAAATCGAAAAAAATCGATAAGTTTGTATGGGGGCTATACCTAAAAATGGGCGTGGCACTCTCATTTTTGAACTCAACTTAGTCAGCCCAATATCTTTACAGACAGACGGACATGGCTAGATCGATTCGTCTCATCGAGCTGATCAAGAATATATATACTTTGTGGGGTCTCCGATGTCTCCTTCAATGCGTTACAAACTTTTGGACAAACTGAATATACCCGTTTACACTATGTGCAACGGGTATAAATATAAGGTTGTCAAAAATCTCCCTTCCGCTTTTCTGTCTTTTTTGACCTACATCCATGCTGATGGGAGTTGAACCAGCTTAAGGCTGTCTGTGAAGAGTAATTCAATCCAGAGTATAGGGAAATCTTTACTTTGTTGTAATTGTAATCTCAGTTATTTGAATGGTTAAAAGTAATTGAATGCCATTCCAATTTTTTTCCCTTACATACGATACCATCGATCAACAGCATCCTCCTGCAGAGATGAGTCACTAGGAAAACGTATCCATCAAAAATTTTAAGAGTCAACACTTGAATAGGTCTACGCTTCATTCGATTTAATTAGATAGCTCACCGATGTTTGGGGCCTTAGATGAAACTCTTCTTAGGCGCGAGGCTGCGAAAGTGGTTATCACTACCGAAGTTAGCTCAGGACGTTCTTTTGACTTTCCTTAGAACAGGCCGCGTTTGACACTGCACTGGCCCACCCGCAAACTAACTTATTTCATTTGGCTTTGTTAAAGCGTTTCCCATACTATTTCCTTAGCTCGTCCAGATCATTGGACCACCAGGTTCAATTTTTGAGTTGATCTGTACATTTGTTTCGGATATGCCTTATTAAGTGCTGTTATACAATTGCCTCAAAATCCGCTTGACTAGATTTTCTAAGTCCTCTCTAGGACAGTGAGATAAAAAAGCTTTTTGAAAGTGAGAAGAAAAAAGCAAAAGATCTTCTTATTCTTTTAATCAATTTTTCCATCAATTTTTTGTTACAAGGATCAACAATCGATTATTTCCAACAATCACAAAGCCCTAGGTCCAAGTTCGCGTGCTACTTAAGTCAATATACCTATGGCCTGAAAGTAATGGTCTTTCAACAAATTCCATGATATAACATTATCTATTACGGAGATTAAAATGATGTCTAGTAATTCCTTATGGGTTTTAATCCAAAAGTAAGTCACTCTTTCGTTGGTATTGGCACTTTCCCAATGTTTTGGGAATTATAAAAGTGTTTAAACTAGTTTTTGCCAAGATATAGTACAAGAGCAAGGTTTACATACACATTTTATATATTTTGTAATAGATGGGATATATATTTCCATTACGATTAAAGCCAAATTACGTTGTATTTTTTATTTTGCTTTGAGAATTTAGATTAGCTTTGACAAGACAAAAAAAAAAAAAAAGGTTAAAAAGCATCCCTGGTATTTATTATTTGATTGCAGCTAGCTTCCTATTTTATAAAATTTTGTATCTCAAAAATAAATTATCGTGGCGCTGCCCAGTATTGTAATTTTTCAATTTTTCCAAAACAAAAAATAAAAAATCTATGAGAACGTATTGCATTTTAATTAAATTAAAACATAAAAATATTTAAATATATGGTTTATGTATGTACTACGTAGAAAGGCAATAATAAAAGCTGTCGATCGACCATAAATCAATTTATTGCTAATAAATATACGAAATGTCGGCGCCAAGCACTTCAGCGCCCACTCGACTACGTTAGCTTCCGGATTTTCAATAATTTTATTTGTATTTGTCTGTCTGTTTGCTTTGTTTTTTGTTTTTTTTTGTATTTCTTTTTTGATTTTATTTCCAAATCAATAACTCAACTGATTTTGCTGCCAACGATGACTTAATCAGAACAATAACACTTCCTGTTCTCAATACTTAATACGCTTTATGTCCTTTCGCATGCTTACTCAAAGGACTAAGTTTTCGTTAAGTCGCTTGAAACTTATATAAAACCTCAAATCCTTTCGACACAATTAATGATTCACATTGAAGTTTTGAATTTAAAGCAGAAAATCTTTTATGCTTTGCTAAATAAAGTTTGCATCGAGACAAGGCTTTGCT
>JAEIFJ010002229.1:0-70653 GCA_018903435.1 Leucophenga varia | reverse complement strand
ATAAAAAGAGAATATAAACATTATCTTGTAATTCGTTAGAAATATAATATAAAAAATATATATATACAAAAATATTATATAAAACAAAAAAAAAATAAAAATAATATACCATGTATATGCATTGAATTTATACAATTTTATTGCTTTCCAATTAATGTACTTAACAAAAACAACATTTTTATTTTTAAAATAACATATGTTAAACAAAAAAAAAAAAAAAAAAACAAGAAAAAGTTAACTTCGGTTGGACCGAAGTTTATATACCTGTTACACATCATTTGACGTTGATAGACCTTCGTGTGCAGCATTTGTATTAAATTTTATTTCAAAATACTAAACAAATTAAATATACTCTTAAAAATTTAGGAACTCGCGGTCCGATTTGGACCAATTTTAAACTGAAGATTTTGGCATGGTATAAGAAACATGTTAACCATATTTGAAGCCATTCGCTTTATAAATACATTTTTTCATATAAGAACTTGAAAAAATGTTGTACTTTTTGTATGGGAGCTATACCTAAAAGTGGGCGTGGCACATTGATTTTAACATAGAAACTACACAGGACCTAGAAAAGCTTAAGTTTAAAATTTCAGCCCAATATCTTTAAAACTGAGCGAATAAATCGCGCAGCAACACACAGACAGACGGACAGACGGACAGACGGACGGACGGACAGACGGACAGATGGACAGACAGACGGACATGGCAAAATCGATTCGTCTCGTCGAGGTGATCAAGAATATATATACTTTATAGGGTCTACGATGCCTCCTTTAATGCGTTACAAACTTTCCGACAAACTGAATATACCTGTTTACACTAGTGTAACAGGTATAATAAAATAAAATTTAAAAAAATTTAATTATATATAAGAGAACGTCTTCAATTAAAGAAGAAAAGTAAAACATAAAATTAAAAAAAAAATATTTCTATATTGTCACAATAAAAAAAAAACAGATGTTAATTTAAAAACAAGGAAAACGTTAACTTCGGTGGAACCGAAGCTGAAATTCCCGTTACATGGGCGTGGCGTCTTGGTTTTGACCCTGCATGACAAAAGAAATGTTTTTAGCCAATTGGGAGCGTGTACATTCATAAATAATTACTATTTAAAAAAAAATCGAAAAAAATCGATAAGTTTGTATGGGGGCTATACCTAAAAATGGGTGTGGCACTCTCATTTTCGAACTTAACCTAGTCGTTACCGAGACAAGCTTAAGTTTAAAATTTCAGCACAATATCTTAATACCTTCATTGAATAAATGACATAGCAACAAACAGACGGACAGACAGACAGACGGACATGGCTAGATCGATTCGGCTCATCGTGCTGATCAAGAATATATATACTTTGCGGGGTCTCCGATGCCTCCTTCAATGCGTTACAAACTTTTGGACAAACTGAATATACCCATTTACACTTTGTGTAACGGGTATAAAAAAATAAAATATATATACATTAAATCAAATAATTGTTTAAAATTTATAATAAAATACTAAAGCTCATTAATGTAAAAGAGTAATCATAAATTACCAATATATGATCACTCTACCGAAAAAAGGAAGGTGTAGCGAACATACTATGATTGAAGTCGTAATAATGTAATAATGTCCCGTCAGCATAAACTGACGATCAGTCCGTCCGTTACACACGCTCCGCGCAACAATGTTTACGAAAGCGTCGGATGACATAAATGTCAACGACTCGCGACCTTTAAGCATAGTATCGAATTCAAGCTAAGAATTGCTTAGCTTATGTCTGTTCGCATACATTTATATGTATGCAATAAGCATTTACTGTAAGAATTAATTTGGATAAATAAAGTCAGTCGTGATTATACCACCAACAATATAAGTTCTATTAATTCTTATTTAACAGAGCCCTCTAAAGTTCGTGTTCATATATCTAGCTCTACAGAAAAAACTCTATAGTGTAAACAGGTCTTTACTACTGTTTTTTGGAACTCTCATTTTCTCATTTTAGTTCGTTCTTACAATAATGTTGATAATTATAATAAGCATAGGATAAGAAAACCGACTGTTAGAAAAGTTACTACTTTGAATTATTTAATTATATATATTTTCGTTGTGAAATTAAAATTTTCAGGTTTCTTGAATTATTTTATTTGAAAGTTTTTGAAAACAAAGTCAAATTAATATTTCGAAATTAGAATTTTTAATGATTGCATCCCATACATCGATAGTTTATGCTTGCATGACAGTATTATCGGTACAGTCATTTAATATACATTGTGATAAATCTATAAATAAATATTTACGATTCAAAATGAAAAAAATTCGAAAACGATTTAAACTCAATCGAAATGGATTCGTTTTGCTCGTTTAAAACGAGTCGAAATGTAGAACAGACCAGATAAATAAGAAAGAAATTGAATTTTATCTTTAATTTTGTTCTATATAAAAACTTGTTGGTTAAAATCATCAATCAATAAAATAAATGAAAATTCAAATTTTGATTAAATTTCAATTAGCATTGAATTTAATTCGTTATGATTTTCGCTCTTCACAGTATTTAATAGTAGTAATCATATTATTTTGTCTCTTAAACATGTAAGTTTGAAGTACAAATTATTTTCGTGTGTATGGGGCTTGGATTCGTTTTTTAATGCTGCCATTTTTTTTATCTATGGGTAGGTCTGAACAAATTTAATTGTACGGCCTTCTGTGATTGCCAAGAAGTGGTGATAAAAATTAGTTTTGATAATTATTGTTACAAAAAAGAAATGTTAGCCGTTCTTACATCTAGCAGAAAGCTTTTGTTGCCAGTAATTTACAACTTTCTCCTTATAAAAATATATTTACTTTTCAATTATTTCTTTCATTTGCAGGGCTTTCGAAGTTGTGCCGGCACTAAAGTTGTTTTTACCCCTCGGCGGACTAAAGCTTCAACGCCGATGAACACAATAATTATGTTTGTGCCACAACAAGAAGCATGGGTTGTAGAACGTATGGGCCGATTTAATAGAATTCTTGATCCTGGATTTAATATTCTTGTACCAGTCGTTGATAAAATCAAATATGTGCAAAGTTTGAAAGAAATTGCCATAGACGTTCCTAAGCAAAGTGCAATTACGTCAGACAACGTCACCTTAAGTATCGACGGAGTTCTATATTTGAGAATAATTGATCCCTATAGAGGTAAGTTTTGTAGAATAAGATTGAGCTAGTTCTAAATATATATTTCGATATTTAGCTTCTTACGGCGTTGAAGACCCAGAATTTGCTATAACTCAACTTGCTCAAACGACAATGAGATCTGAACTTGGAAAAATGTCGCTAGACAAGGTGTTTCGTGAGAGAGAATCTCTTAATGTCAGCATTGTAGATTCCATTAACAAAGCTAGCGAAGCATGGGGAATCGCATGCCTTCGATACGAAATTCGGGACATTCGAGTAAGTAATAAAATTTTTAAAAATTACTGAGATAAAGTATTTTTGTTATTAAGCTTCCAACTCGGGTTCATGAAGCAATGCAAATGCAAGTTGAAGCAGAAAGAAGAAAACGTGCCGCAATTTTGGAGTCTGAAGGTGTACGAGAAGCAGAAATTAACATTGCGGAAGGCAAAAGAAAGTCTAGAATACTTGCATCAGGTAACAACGTAATAATTTTCAAAATTCGGTAAACACAAGGTAGAATAGAAATTTGGTTGAGCCGATTTTAAATATATAAAACTTCTATTTAAATGAAGCTACACAATGTCCATACTAATAGTAATTGAAACATTACTAGATATTCTTATTCTACTTCATATTTATTTCCGAAAAAAACATTACATATTTGTAATTTTTGTTGCTAATAATTATATTGGGTGAAGAGGTTAATTAAAATATTAAATATAAAAATTGAAAAGAAAAATATAGCATATCCAAATACATACCCTATAAGGATATTAAGAAAAACAAAAAAAGCAGAAAACCTTAAAAATTTTACTTTAAAACGTCAATTAATCACTTGTAGACTATTTAAAACAACACGAATTCACATCCAAATATGTGTTGACCTTCATGGCTTTGTTAAAATAGATGGCTATAATATTTAATGCAGATTTACTTCAATGTCATTGCATTCATTACCGGAATAACAGTATATTGCAGTAACGTCTTCGCAAATTGAAGTGTTACAGGTTAAAAGAGGTATTAATAAAGTATTTTAATTCCTTAATGATTTTAGATTTATGAATCGGATGTGAGAAATGTATGAGAAAACTCAAACTTTTTCGTTTCGATTATCTTAATGTTTGCAGAATTTTTACAAAGTACATTTAATAACAACGGAAAGTGTGCGTCTGAACTGTACAAAATAATGGCAGAGAGTAATGTTCCCTCGGCTTTGCTCGCGTTTTTATAACCGTTGCACATAGTGTAAACGGGTATATTCAGTTTGTCCGAAAGTTTGCAACACATTAAAGGAGTCATCGGAGACCCCATAAAGTAGATGTATTATTGATCAACTCGATGAGACGATTCGATTTAGCTATGTCTGTCTGTTGCGATGCGTTTTACTCAGAAAGTTTTTAAGATATTGTCATGAAATTTTAAACTTAACTCTTAAACTTTCCTAGCTCCTAGGCAGATTGTATGTCATAACCAAGGTGCCACGCCCATTTCCGAAATTTTGTATGAAAAAATCAATTCCAATGTCCATTTAAGTGAACACTATCGTTATGGTAAGGATAGGGCTAATATAACATATAAGCCTCCATACAAATTTGACCAAATTCATCGTGAAATTTAATCTAAGCTGATGAATATATAAACTGTTAAAAGTGTTGTGTAACTGGTATTTCAGCTTCGATTCCACCGAAGTTAACGTTTTTTTTTTTCTTGTTTTTGCTTCTACTTGTCGACTAAATATAAGTTGGTCAAAAAATCTATTTCGGGTCTACCAATAGGAACCAGGTCCAAATATTGAGATCCCTTTACCACATCTAAAATATTTTCTAACCATCTTTTAAATGCACCCTGTTTGAAGTCTCTACATTTGTTCAATCCAAAGATATGACTTTTTCGGTTTCAAGGCTCCCATTAGGCCCTGGTCAAAATTTTTCAAATTTCTGAAATCTGCATGGATGAACACGGAAACATGGTAACAGATGTCCAGAATTCACTAAGGCCCCCCTTCATGGGGGCAATGACTGGAACAATTCCGCCAGCGGAGATAATGAATAAATGGGTCCTCCGACCGATGATGTGATCCCTGTGAAGCCACCAGACTACGACGAGGATTTAGAAGTTATACAAAGTCTTAAAAGCAAAGTGGCAGGCGCAGGCGAATTACCCGCACAGTTATTTAAGACCGCCGGCGAATTTAATGTATGCATCCACTTTTGCGCAAAATATGGACTGGTGAGCATATGACTAATGACTGGAACCTAAGTGTCTTGTGCCCAGTTTTTAAGAAATGAGATAATGCAGTATGCGCAAACTATCGTGAAATAAATTTCCTTCCAATCGTTTGTAAAACTCTATCTGGCATATTGTGTAATAGACTAGAGTGGTTTCAGGACAAAGAAGTTGACCCGATATTCACACTACGCCAAATCCTGGAAAATACCAAAGAAAAATCGACACACGCCATCAAATTTGCCAATCAGATCAAAGTTTTTCAAAGCACTGACTAAACTTCGTATCCCTGCAAAAATCGGTCGCCTCTGTATGATGACACCCAGAGAGTCGGTAATGATCTCTCCGACCCCTGTGATACGAAGGGATACGAAGGGGCGATGCGTTGTAAAGCAACTTTTTTAACGTTCTGATGGAATGTATATTGAACACGGTGCGCCTTAACTAAAATTAAATAAAAAGGTCTTAGAGATTCGTAATTTACAGTGTTCAAAAAACTAAAATAATCTGTGGAGGGTTTTTTTTATTTACATTTTTGTGATAATTTTTGGATAAATTGGATTTGAATATACAAAAAAATAAATTCATCTCGTGCTAAGCAAACCAGAGGGGGCAATTCATGTGTATTTTGAAGTCAGAATTTAGAAGTTGGTTCCAGTTTTGGTTCTAACCTCAAAAAACAGACATTTTCAAAAAAATTACAGTTTTTGAGGTTAGACGAAAACGCATTGCAACGTTTAAATTCCGACTTCAGATTCGGATTCAGCGATGCAAATTACATTAGAAATGACTACTCTAGTTCGAAATTACGACATGTTTTTAAATATTGGACTAAAATTTACAACAATAAATTTATGTTTTTTGAAGTTAAAACGAAAACGCAAACAATTTTTTAAATTCTGATTTAAGATTCGGATTCAGTAATTAAAAATACATTATATAATTGATCCCTCTGGTCCGCCGAGCACGACATGAATTTAATTTTGTTCTAATCATGTTCAAATCCACTTTTTCTTAGAATTATCACAAAAATGTGAACAAAAAAAGCCCTCCACAGATTAATTTAGTTTTTTGAATTTTCCCATCTATGAACATTGTAAATTCTGAATCTCTACTAATTTTCTAGGTGTAAGACCTTTTTATTCAATTTTTGCTAAGACGCACTATCTGAAACAATGCCCAAACGTTGACCT
Source organism: Leucophenga varia (assembly GCA_018903435.1). Lineage (NCBI taxonomy): Eukaryota > Metazoa > Arthropoda > Insecta > Diptera > Drosophilidae > Leucophenga > Leucophenga varia. The sequence goes on along the minus strand of JAEIFJ010002229.1, from coordinate 64,093 downwards.
GACGACTAATATTTAAGCAAAGGTGAAGTAGAATTCTGTCCAGAAAAACAAAAATTATGACGGAATACGTCATATCTCCGCACGGAGCTATGTCGCATTTAAAACGACATATGTCCGACGAGCCAAAAACGACATACCTCCGCGCGGATATATGTCACTTCAAACGACATAACTCTTCGCAGAGCTATGTCGCATTTAACACAACATATCTCCGCCAAAGTAAGAGCGATATTTCTCCGCATGGAGATAAGACGCATTTAAAACGACATATCTCCACCGAAGTAAGAGCGATATTTCTTCGTACGTAGGTATGTCGTACTTAGTTCGGCGAAGATATGTCGCGTGGAGTTATGTCGCTACCCCGGATGGATACAGAGACAAGACGTGAATCAAATCAGAGTGGCGCGGCAGAGAGGACGACCGCCGCTACGTTGGGAAGACCAGATCTTGGATAACATCCGCAAGATCGGTATCCCAAAATCGTATATATATGTATATATATATATATATATATATATATATATATATATATGTCGTAATGAATCCACTTTTGTATATACATATATATATATATATATATATATATATATATATATATATATATATACTACTATTTTTTAAATAATTGTAGGTATATAAAAGAAGATAAAAATTTAGAACAAACTGATAAGAAAGAACCGCATATAATCCTTAAAATCGGAAATATAATAAAAAACTGAAATTTCTCCATCTTTTAATAAAAAAAAAAAATTACTATTTAGATCATTGATCATTTGAGGGCAACTTGCTTGGAATTAATATCTGTTTTAAGTACATATTGATTTTAGTTTTTTGATATATTCAGCGGCTTCATTTATATGTATATAAGTAAATATTGTGGCTACAATAGAACAAACAAATTTATCTATGTATATGTAGTATAAGTATAACTTTCTCTTTTAATCCACTTAACATTCAGACACACAAATAATTTGAATATAATTTCGGAAAAAAAAACCAGAAGTTTCTAAAGTTTGTTGTCAGTCTAAACAACAAACTTGAGTTTGATTAAAACGCAATGATTTGATCAAACTTTTTAGACAAAAAAATTTCATTCTAAATATTTTTGTCTCTGAACGCACCCTTAGTGATTATTGCTACTATTCTTCTTTAAATATAATTGTGTACTACTTGTTAAGCTTGTCATATTTTTACTATTACAGAGGCTGAACGTCAGGAGCAAATAAATAAAGCCAGTGGAGAAGCTGCTGCTATGGTTGCGGTGGCCGATGCCAGAGCTCGAAGTTTGCAAGCTATAGCAAAATCACTTACTCATTCTGTAAGTAATCTGTAGTTCTATATATTTATGTCAACCAACGATTTTATTTTTTAAGGACGGAAAAAACGCTGCAGCACTTACGTTAGCAGAGCAGTACATAGACGCATTTAAGAAACTGGCAAAATCTAACAACACAATGATTTTGCCGTCAAACGCTGGAGATGTTACTAGTTTTGTCGCTCAAGCGCTTGCCGTTTACAATCAAGTATCAACTTCAACCCAAAATTACAACCTAGAATTACGAGCTGCCTCGCCTTCTCATCAAGAAAACTGTGTTAAAAAAAATAACAAGAATATTAGTGATGAAGAAAAAACTATGAAGATTAATATTGAATAGAATATAAAAAAAAAATATTATTTTGTAAATAAACCTAATAGAATGTGTTTACGTTACTGTAATTGAATATTAATTCTGATGCTCCGTGAACAGTCTGTTTTGGTGAGGTGAATTTTAGAGAAAAGTTTTTATGTCCGAGTTTGCTACAGTAATGACATTTAGTTCGACCTTGCATCTTGGGTTTCTTTCTATCTGGGCCGCAGTCTGGTTCAGCCTTCAGCTGTTGCTGCATTTCACTACGCGCCTTTATTGCTGTGGTATATAGGAGGCGCTGCAGTCGTGTATCGATTTGCGATGCGTGTGCCATTACAAATGAAACTGCTATATCTTTCGTAATCATCGATCGGCATTTCGTCATCAGGGAGGTCACTAGACGACCGCTATACACAGATAGGCCTTCATTATTATTTGGCCGTCCATTTAGTATGTTGAATAAGATGGCGGCCAGCGTCTCCACAGCATGAACAATTGTTGAAATTGCGGCCAAGTCATCCCGGGAAATCAAATTTGCGATAGCCACTGGGATGTGGTTCCAAATAGTTCCAAAGTGCCATTAAAAGTGCACTTCCTTCGAGTCGACGCAGTCTTGCACCATGCAGCGGCGTCGACACCAGCGGCTTCTGAATCGAATATAGACAGCGACACAGAGATTTCACGTCTTATTGCTGTTGCTGCTTTCAGCAATTGGATGAATTTTTGGTTTTGCGATTCCAAGAGCGCCACTAACACGTCATAACCATGCTCCAGTTGACGTGATGATCATACTTCTGATGTCGGAGATAGATTCATTTTTTTTAAAATATTTTTTTTCGAAGCACAGCAAGTCCCGATGAGGCTTTTGTTCAGTTTTCTTTTTTTTCTTTTCGCACTTTTTTTTACGAAGTGCCAGCACGCCTGCCTTCTTTGACTATTACCGGAAAAGAGAATGACTTTACTCTTGTCATCTTAGTCGCCTCTGTTCGACACTGACTGTTCAACACTTTTCGATCAACTCTGACTTCTGAACAACACCGCTGGGCTATGATTTCAGTGGTAACCCTATCATAACAGAACGGAAAGACTATATTACATAACTATCTTTATTATTGAGATTTTACCATTAACATTTAAAATGAATACTATTTCTTGAATCTACGACATATATACATATATTTATTTTTTTATTTTTATATATATTTATATATACTATATATTGAACAATTATTTAAATTTAATTATGTTTTAACTATTCAGCAACTGAACTTCTTTTTACTAAAATTCTGTTACTCGAATTTAATTATTATTTAGTTATTTAAGCACTTAAATAACTAAATAATAATTAAATCTCTTATGTAGATTCTCTCAATGTTTCTATGTCAAGATCAATACTCTTTCCCTTTTTCCTTTAAAAAAACCATTTCCCAATCAAACTTATTCCTTGTTTGAGTCCCAATCTTTTTCCAAACCATGCATCTTTTCGACTATGTTTCTTTTATTTCTGAACTGACTAAGCAAAAATTCTGCTCCTAATATACCCATCACCTGGCAGAGAAGACGATACGAACGCACCTCTCTTATAACAGCCTCCAAAATATTGTTTCAATATTTATTGCAACAACAACTTTATTTAGTCTGCAAAAATTATATTGAACATCTGCTGTTTCTCCCTTACTTGGTATTGACCAGTGCACCAACTCACAAACTCTGCATAATCTGCTTGATATTTTGATAAAATCCTCCACTTCAGTTGTTTTTCCTTTATCCGTTTCACCCTATATCACTAAACAGCAGCTCGTGTTGTTCCCTCATACAGAGTTTGTTGTCATGCAATATTCTTCTCTGCATTAGCAATGCGATATTCCTCGCTCGTCGTATTATGTCTGCTTCCGAGTTTAAATAGAGCCAACAACCTCTTTAGTTGCCGTAGAAGTCTCTCGAAGTAGATGAGACCCCCTTGCTGAGAAGGCAGCGGCTGTCTTCTGTGGCTTTAGCCTTCCATCATAAAACTTTGTTTGTATGGTAGATCGCTTGGCGTATGCTTTACTAAGTCTGGTACGTACCTTGGTTAGAAAAAGATAGTGGTCCGAGTCGATGTTGGGTCTTCTGTACGTTCGTAAATTAATCACGCTAGTAGCATGCCTGGCGTCAATTTGGTAAATTTCCCGATAGTTGGGCGAAAGTGGAGGGATTCTACATAAAGAATCATTCCCAAACCTATCCACAAACACCAAGTCTAGCAAATGTTTACCCTTATTAACAATACTGTTGATTTGATTCAGGCCACATCTTGCAATGCTCGCCAGAAGCGGTCGCGTGAAGCGGTCGGATGATCTGCTGTGGGGAAGATGTCAAATCTAGCATTTGACAAACGCGTAGCGCTGCAAATTCTTTAAAAACGTTATTCACAGCCTTTCAAGGAGTGTGAAATCTCTGCGGAAGAGAAAAAGAGGCAAGAAGAAAGCCTGCGATTCGCAAGAAGAAACCAGATAAAAAAGAAGCCAAGGAGAGAAAGAAAGAGAAGAAGTGCACTGATTCAGGATGGCATCAAGGCAACATGAAGGTAGGTGTCTTTGACGACGACTATAAGATTGTGATCGGCATGATTTGAGAGGTGTACCCTGGTGGCGAGTTGAAGTCAATAGAACTCAGGGACATCCCTTCAAGACCAAGAGCACGACTTTGGAGTCTGGTCACGACTTCTGACCCGTGGTAAAGGTGGAGCCATCAAACCGTGCCACTATGCAGGTTGTTGTGCTGCTTAATAAACAGTCGAACACCTCGCATAAAAATGAATTCGAATAAATTATGGTTTCTGAAAGTTAGTTTGGGAAGATAACAAAAAAAATGTCGACGAAAACGACGTATTGAAGGTGAAACCAACGGAGCAACCTAGTGACAATGAGGACATGGAGGTCTAAGAGATGAAGCATTGTCAAAATGTTCAGGCAACACCCTCTCCCGATTATTCACCAGTAAAGAGGAAAAGAGACTTCTTTAGTCTGACTATCGTACAGGTAGTTCAAATTAACCTTCACCACAGCTGCACTCATGTATCGCCACTCAGCGTAGATTGTGGTAAAAAGAATCTGCGGTCTGAGGAAACCCACGCATGAGCTAATTAATGCGACAGGTCATGCTAGACCAAGATAATGTGTCTTAGCTAGGAACTGTTTTAATATTTATATTCTTCACAAATTCAGCGTCGGCAACCTAACTGCAGCTGGATGGAAAATCACTCGTGTCCATCTACCTGACACAGGATCACCAAGTGTAAGACAGACAAAAAAATGGCATCAGGCTTGTGATAGGACAAGATGCGAATGCGCAACGTTTCCTATGGAGAAGTACGGATACAAATGATCGAGGTGAGATACTTATTGACTACCTACTATGCATCAACAATATCCCTCCTTCATAGCAAAAGTCAGTCAGAAAGTCCTGAACATATCATTAGTGACAGAGAATATTGCAAACGGTGTCTCGTCATGGAGGATGTTCAAAGAACTTCCCTTCTTCGAATTCGAAACGTATGCCTAAAACCCAAAGAGACAATGAATCGCCAAAAAAAAAAAATAACTGGGGCTACTTTAGAAAAATTATATACATAACCTTACTGACATAACCTGAAGCAACGTCCCATCAAAGAGATTTCTGGCACACATGTAAAAGGCGTCTACAGCACACGCCAAGCAACCTACCATACAACGAAAGCTAGATGTTGGAAGGCTAAATTCTCAGCAGATCGTCGCTGCCTTCTCAACAAGGGTCTTTCAACTGCTAAGAGAGACTACTTCGGCATCCGACTGAATGAACGAACGGTGGAAGCATATCTTAGACTCATTAAGTTCGGCGGCCAAAGATGTAATTGGTTATGCCACACCTCGAAGGCAAATTTAATATGATGAGGACAGTCGCATTGCTACGACAGAAAGAACATCGTCTTGAAGCGAACCCTGCAAACGGGAGAAACACGAGCTGTTGTTGAACGAAATTGAGAGAAACGGAGGTTAGAAAAACGCCTTTTCAAACGCAAAAAGAAAGAACTAGGTGTGTGTGACCTGGAGGAAGTTGAAATGGTGTGTGACAGAATCCTACCAATCGCCTTTTAAATCCAATCTGACGATTTGTATAATAAACTGAAACCGTACGTAGGAAGTATAGTTAGACGCTACCAGTGCGGTTTTAGATTGCATAAATTAACCATAAAGTCCATATAATCTAAAGAAAAGGAAGTCGACACACACCACCTACTTGTCGACTTCAAGCCGCTTTCGACACGCCAATAAGATCAAAGTTCTACAAAGCGTACACTGAAATTGGTATCCCTGCAAAAATCGTTCGTCTCTGACTGATGACCCTGTCAACACCCAAAGGTTTTCAGGGTCGGTAAAAATCTCTCCGATCCCTTTGATACCAAGACAAGCTTCATATGCATTGTCGGGGCGATGCATTATCATGCGACTTTTTTATTCTCCTGATGGAGTATATACTACTTAAGTGCCCACACGTTGACCTAAAGGACAATATTTTCTTTTAGCGAACTATGTTGCTCGCGTATGTCAATGACATCGACATAATCGGCAAAAATCTACGTTCAGTCAGCAGGACTTTCAAAGAAATTGAAACGAGAGAACTATCGTCATTTTAAATTTGATCCCAGTAATAATAATCCCCGAATTAATATTACTTAGTAACAGCATTTCATAATCCGAACCGAACACACCTAATGCTGACATATCCGATCCTGATATGGGCCATGCTTCTGCGCCGTACAGTAATAGTATTTTTTGTTTCTCGCGAAAGAGTTTTATTTCTTCTAAAGTTGTCCTTTCTTACAAATTGTCAATGACTTTTTGCGAGTGAACAACAAGTAAATCGTCTTGCTCTTATTCACCATAAAACCCATTAGTCAAGATTTTTCTCAACCAAAGACAAATGATCTTTGTTAGTGTTGACGCGTGCCCTGCGTTACCGACAATAATGCGAATGACTGCTTTTGAAGTAGTTTTTCGATTATAAAAAGCGACCGCCGTGTTTGAGTCGGCCTCTTTCTTTGGTTAACCTCATTTAATCAAACTCGCACCCACCTTTGTATCATCTAAGTCAAAAATAAAAAAAAGGGGCAAAGTGCAAATTCATAAAAAAAAAGCGAAAAAGTTAAGTAAAGCAACAAACTGACCTGCAAGTAAAACTACAAAAACAAGAAAAAAAGTTAAGTTCAGTTGAACCGAAGCTTATATACCTGGCACACTTCATTTGACGTAGTTAAATTAAAATGTTCTTAAAAATCAAGAAATTCGCGAACCGTTCTGAACCAGTGTGTTAGAGTAAAGAAAATATAAAATCAAGAGTAAAATGTAGTGACTTTTGTGTGTGTGTGTAGTTGTGAGCGGTATCAAAATAACTGCTGCAAAGCAAATAATTTGGCGACAACGGAAATAGATATAAGTACGGTACACGTAAAAAACTTGTACGTTGAGAAGGTCAGTTATTAATTTTAATTACCCGCCAGGCCCACCAACATACCCCATAAACATACATAAATTGAAACTTTAAAGCTCACTAATTCTCTGGAAGTATAAACGCAGTGTTTGAATACCCGTTTCGTTCCTGTTTGCGTTTTTTTTAATATCAACAACGTATGCAAGAGCTGAAAACGTAGGTCACTGACGCAAGCGTAAATTAATAATTTAATAATAGTTTAATAATTGCGGTGCGATGGAATGTGGTATCCGATACATTTTCCTATCATGTGTCAAACTTAATGGTTAGCACCACAGTTACAAGGAGACAGATTTTGTCGGCAGTCACATCGCTCTATGATCCTGCCGGATGGCTCCCTCCCTTCGTTATTCTTGCAAAAGTGGTTATTGAATACTTGTGGTTAGAACGTTTAGAATGGGATGAATGTAAAGCCACTCTCGTTGGTGAAGTAGGACTTTTTTCTTGAAACTTTTAAAATAATTGAAGAGATTCTTATTTCATTATGGGTTATTTTGGCACTATTTAACTCCACGGTTTCTGTGATGCTTCGGAAAAAGCATCTGCAGTGGTACATGTTCGAAGCATAAATCCAAGCAATGAAGTCTGCACGACTCTACTAGTAGCTTAAACGAAAGTTGCTCCTCTTCAGACGATAACTGTTCATCGACTCGAGCTTTGCGCTGCAATTTTAATGTCAAAGCTTGTAGTACATGTTTTAGCTCGCATGAAACCTCTCACACGGTTTTCTTGTGGTCCGATTTCTCTATCGTACTCTTTTGGTTACAGAAACTATGCTTGGAAATCATTTGTTGCAAATAGAGTTACACAACTTAATAATAACGTGGAAAACGCCCCATGGAGGCATGTACGCACCGATGAGAATCCAGCAGATCTCGGAACACGAGGTTGTTCGCTTCATGAGTTAAAAGAAAGCTCACTGTATTGGAATGGCCCGAGTTGGTTTTCTCTGCCTATAGCTCAATAACCAAGAACTCGAAAAGTAGAATCTCTACTCGTCCTCTCCTCTGAGAATAATCTATTAAGTCGCTTTTCTTGTTACTCTAAGAAGCTTCGTGCCGTAGCATATGTTCTTCGGTTCTCAACGAACGGTAGGCTGTCCAGTGGTCCGTCCAATTTGAATGCGGGAGAACTATCTCATGAGAAAATCAATAAATCAACACACAGATTGATTCAAATTTCCCAAGAAATGTACTACGCTATTGAAGTACAAGCACTTCAAAGCGAACAACCAATCTAGAAAAAGAGCCACATCCTAACTCTCAATCCATTCTTAGACAAAGAAAAATAGTTACGCAGCAATGGGCGTCTGGCTAACTCCAATTTGGATTATAGTTCACGATATCCTCTCATCATTCACCATTACAGGCGTTTTGCATATGTTTGGCTTGACTTTACTCATAGAATTCTGTTACATGCTGAACATCAGTAGATGCTGCGGATGTACGTTAAGAATTTTATAGTCCCAAGTTGAAGTGCAAAATAAAACAATGCATTTCTAGATGCAAAGTTTGTACTATTTTTAAACAGCATATGTGTTCCCAAATTAAGGCTGCTCCCCTTCTGAGGAAGTCACTTTCTTCCCTCCTTTTATCGTTACTGGCATAGAATTTGCAGGACCATTTGACCGTAAGGCTTCCTTATTTCAAAAAGGATCCGTCAGTAATTGCTTCGCAACTAAAGCCATTCATATAGAATTGATGAGTCTCTTTTTCGACGCGTTTCAAGCTGATTTTGCTCGCTTTGTTGGTCGCGGGGGCTTCCAAAGAAAATTCAGATAGTCGATGTAATTTTATCGGTTCGGGCAAAAACCTTTTAACTTAATAAACGCCACTTACGGTATAGAATCGTTTTTTATTCTCCCATCAGCTCCTCCTCATATTTTTCTATGAAAAATTTATGACTCGTCTGGCACACATTGAATCGGTTATTAATTCTCGACCCTTATCTCCGATGAGTGAAACCCGTCTGATTTGGTATCATTGACCCCAGGTCACTTCTTGAGAGGTCTCCCAATGGTCGCAGCACCCGAACATGGCAAGGAGGATATATCACTAGTTGATCGCTGGGAAAAAGTGAAAGCCCCATCAATTTGCTCGAAGATGAAAACACGATTATCTCCTAGAGCTCGACAACAGCTATAAATGACAGCACACCCAAAGGAACATAGAAAAGGATGACATAGTTACCGAAAAGGACAAGTAGCAACACCCAAACTGAATGGCACTTAGATCGCGTGACTAAAGAAATAACTGGAGGAGACGAGAAAATTTGCGTCGTCGAGCTCAAAACAGAGAATGGTGTCATTACTCGACTGTGTACTCCTCACCCAATAAATATACAACAATTCGAACACAAGCTAAACACTCCATTTAATTTTTTAACAGTTTAAAGTACACAATTACTTAAGTTCTCAATATATTTCAACTTCTTCAATTACTTTAATAATGATTGCTCTTTTCATATCAGGTGTTTAAATTTGTCTCTTTCTCTTTTTTGATTTTTATACCCGCCACACATAGTGTGAAGGGTATATTCAGTTTATCTGAAAGTTTGTAACGCATTGAAGAAGACATCGTAGACCCCATGAAGTATATATATTCTTGATCAGCTCGATGAGTCCAATCGATCTAGCCATGTCCATCTGTCTGTTTGTCCGTCAGTCAGTTTGCATATTTCTATTCATCTTTTTCGTTGAAGATATAAAGATATTAAGCTTAAATTTGGAGCTTAAGCTTTTCTAGGCAATGGTTGGTTAAGTTCGAGAATGAGAGTGCCACGCCCATTTTTAGGTGTAGCCGCCATACAAACTTACCGTTTTTTCGAATTTTTGTATAAAAATAGTAATTATTAATGAATATATTCAATCGAAATCGGGTAAAAACACTTCTAATGTCATCGAATGTAAAGAAACAGTTGACACACTCATCTTTAAATATAGCCCCCATACAAACTTACCGCCCATTTTCGAATATTTGTATGAAAATACGCATTATTTGTGAATGTATTCACTCCAAAATTGGCGAAAACACTTCTCAATCATAAAAAAGGTTGCTCACCCATTTTAAGGTATAGCCCCTATTCAAACTTACCGCCCATTTTTGAATTTTTTTATGAAAATATGTATGTATGCGTTTATTTACACCAAATTGGGTAGAAACATAAATAATATCATCCTATTTGCACGCCACCTATATTATAAGGATCGGCCCATTGTAACATATAGCCCCCATATTCACTGGCCTCCTATTTTCTCTGTATTTAGCTTAAAATTTGACCATTTATTGTGTCCATTTGACCATTTATTATATCGGACTATTGACTCCACCCACCACTTCTCCAAATTTTACCTTACCCACTGATAATAATAAATAAACTACGAGTATTTTAAGATTCGTGTGGCGGGTATATGAGCTAAGGTTCAGCCGAAGTTACCGTTTTTCCATGTTTTCTCTATATTTCTATTTTCTCTAGATTATGGAACAAGTGCCGCGTATATCCAGAGCACCATTCTTAACGTGTCTGCAGGAAATTTCAAGCTATAGATGTTCTGCGCCGCCGACAGACAGTACGCCGTTTGGGATACTGCTTTGCTACGCATCAGTTTAGGATGTGTAGATCCTAGGCGGTGTGCCAGACTTGCGGTGTCATGTTCCACAGTCTCCTACATCTCAAACGAAGGGTTGCCATGAAGTCGATGCAGGAGATACTTGGTACCGTCGCTATCCGCACCAAGGAACGAAGCCCACGACATAAGTAACAGAAGATACATACGGAGCATCGATCTCGTCCGACGGCCCGTCAGGCCCGTCAAAACAGCGATCGAATTTTGAGGGCAGACCAAGCAGAGCAATTTGGCATCGCCATCAGAGCTCTAAATTTAAAAATTGCGCAATTGTAAGGCCGGCGTGATGTTGATCGTGCCCTGAGTTACCGACAATATAACGAATGACTGCGAATGGACTTTAGTATCGCTGAACAAACACATTCGTTACTTTTGAAGTAATTATTCGATTATAAAAGGCGACCGCCATGTTTGGGTCGGCCTCTTTCTTTGGTTATCCTCAGTTAATACTACTCGCACCCATCTTTGTAACGCGTACTTTTTTTTCACATTTTTGAATTACTAATAAAGTGCTGTATTACTTCTAAAACGAAGAGTTTTTTTTTTTTTTCATAAAATTAAACGTTCGTCGTTTTTACAGTTAGTATACCAACTTGAGTGATAGCGATTTAGATTTTGTATCTTATTGTGTCGTGTCGAATACGTAAACGTGTATAACATAGATTTGTTATCACACATTTACGAGTAAAACGAATGTTTAATGGGAAAAAATCTGACAATAATTGGCGGTTGTTAAGATTTTTCAGAAACATATTTATAAAAAAAAAATAAAAATTTTCATAGAAATTAAAAAAAAATAAAATATTGTATTTTTTAACGAAATTTTAAAATATAGATGTAGCTTTTTAACTCAATAGTGTAACCAATCATCATTTAAGTTAAAAGTTTGAAGAAAAATATCGTTTTTCTTCAATATACATCAGATATGACATAATACTATATATACGGTTCGAAAGGTCTAAGTTTTTTTTCTTTCTAAAACGTGTTTAAAAATAAAATTCGGTTCGTAATTTACTTATAAGTGAAAAAAGAAGAAAAACTCAGTTTTTGACCGTAGATCAAGACTTTGGAGGTCCCTAAAAAATTCAAGGTATACATTTTTTTTTTACGCGACCAGATCTACAACTTCTACTTCAAAATTGCGGAGCTGTCTTAAATTTCATTATTTTTGTTGCACAGGGTAATATGTCCGTTTTGTGTGTATTTGTTTTATTTGATCATCGAAAAACGTGGAAGCACGTTCTTACTTTTTTTGCTACGTAGTCTATACAATTGCATGAAAATCTTGCGGAAGACCTAAAAAATATAGTTAAATTCACAAATATCGTCAAGTGAAATCGAATTAAATGATGAAACTTTCGATTATTCGAATGAAACAACTAGAACATCGATGTTTTTTTCCAGCTGTAATTTGAACAACTCAGTAGAGTGAGAGGTAGCAAACGCCCTGTGCTCCTAAAAAAGTTTACATTTTTAAAGTTGCTACTTGGTCTGCCAATCACACAGCGTCTTTACTTTTGTTGTACCGATACAACATTTGTTTTGATTGATACTCTATAAGATGGTGGAATTGTTAAACACACATTACGAAAAATTAAAAAAAATATTTGAAGACTTATTAGAGATAAAGAACTCTGACGTAAGTTAACTAAACAAAACCTTTATACTTATAAATCGACAATCTATATCTCAACACGAAATTTTGGATTCCAAAATTAAATAAAATTGTATGGTTTTAATATTATTTTACTGTACGAGAAACACAAAACTGATTTTCTAATTTGTTATTTGCTGAAAATTAAATTTTTAAAAAGATCTTTCTGATGTCCGTAAATTGTTGAAATCTTAATAAATAATGAGACCAATACGTGGGGATCGATAAAAGAAAGCATCGATGGACTTTTAGGAAACATCGTTCTCCAAATTACGAAGTAAAATCCCAAAATCTCCTGAAAATAAAAAACTTCAAAAAAGCTTATAAAAAAAAATTAAGCTTTTAAAAACCCAACGAAGATTTTGATACGTATATATTCAGAAAAAAAAGTTCTGGTGCGGTTTGATTATTGGTGTCGCACTATGTAATGTGTACAAATTATTAAAGTTGAATGTTGTACTTTTTCTAATTGATTATGAAATTCTAAAATGTGTTATTTTAAATGTAAATATATAGTATAAATATATATATATATATATATATATATATATATATATATACATATATATTTTTAGGTGTCCAAAAACATTGCAGCGAAGAGAACAAATGCCGCGTTGCTTTTTGTTGCACTAAAAAACTCAAATCGTTATGTGAAGTATAAAATCAAAGATGGCAGAGATGAACTTTGTACCAAAAAATCAAAGGCTGATGTTTATAGATTGCATTTGCAAAATTTATTATACGAAGCTAATCATTTGAAGCGTGAAATAGTCCAATGTCATAAATTTAAGAGTCGCGACTGTAGCATTAACCTCCTTATTGATACGGAATATATGGAGTTTGGTGGAGACATAATGTGCCAAGAATATGACCGTAATAGTGAGCACTCCAAACATCTTGTTCGATTGAAATGCGAGTTAAATTTAAGAAAACAACTTGCGATTAACTATAAAGGCTTAATGGTTGCAAAAGGTGACCTCGCTCATGAAATTCTATCAAAAACCGATCGATACGCATCGTGTGCGCCGGCATTACGAACACTTCATGAGTCAACTAGACCACTACACGATGCTCTACAAATGACTATAGAGCAAGATTTTAAGCTTGGGGCACTCGTAAAATATCTTCCTCAGCCAATGTACCTGTTGTTTATGAATTTAAAAGCTTTACAAACCGTGCAAAATGATTTAAATCTCTATACTGAAATTGTTGGCTCGGAAAGTAATATATTTCAGAAAGAGATGGACCGTGAACACTTCGCTTTGCTAAAGATAAACGGAGGCGTTAATCGGAATACAAAGGAAACACTGTGCACCGAACCCCATTCATTATCTATTCGTTTTTCCGTAAGTATTACATAGTTTCAAAAACGAGGAATTTATTTAAAATTATATACTTTAAGATTGGGAAAAATGGTTTGATGGATAAAATAGTGGTAACAGTATATTATTTCGAATCACTTGGATTTGCGACAGCTCATGCAGAGTTGGTGACTGAAGATTCATTAGATATTATTCGAGCGTAAGTATATCATTGTTCTAATTTATTTTCTTAAATATTATTTCCGTTATTTTTATTCTTTTTTTATCTTTGCAGAGAACTTCCTTCGACAAAAAACATATTGTCTCATTTATATTGCAATGACTTTGGAAATGAAATACCATTATCTGAAATAATATACAAGGTTAATTGTTGTGACCTTATTTAAAATTTAAAATAAATTTAACTTTTGTTACATTCTAGTTTAAGAAGAATGGCTTGGACAAAAACGTATTTTTGGAAAAACTGAAAAGTGATAAGTTTGGGAGTCCTTACAATTGGCTTCAAAGTGTTTGTTCTCGTAATGTTTTAAACACGGCGAAAAGCAATTCGAAGCACGACTCGTTCTTGCAAGACTGTACGCAAGTGATGATATCCAAAATTAGAGATCGTTGGTCCTGTTGGATGAATCTAATTAGACAGTTACGCGGTTTGGTGTATAAAGACATTGACCTCAATGCGCTTAAAGAAAATAATTATCCGGGCGCATTATCATGCAGTTTGGTACAGTGGTCTTCTATTACTGCAGATGAATTTAATAATCAAAAATCTGACGCTTTGAATTGTTTACCAGAACGTGAGAACAATGTATACAGTTATTTTCGTGCAGTAATTGTAAGAGGATCAGCTAAATTGGAAAGCTTTATTCGTATTTCAAGTAACTATCCAATAGAGTCTCCTCTATGGTTAATCTGTGTACATTGGAACGGGAAACACACGTCCTCTAAAAGCACTGCGATTAAAGTATGTATGAAGTGAACATGCCGTTTAAAGGATAAGCTTTACGTTTTTTTTTTTTTTTTTTTTTTAATATTAGGTAATGGAATTCTGGACAAATTCATTAAAAAGAAGCCAACTGGAACCAAAATCTGGACTGTTATACGCCCAACTATTTAGGACTATGTTCAGCTTTGACATATTTCTGGAAACCGAAGGCTCTCTGCAATCTACCATTGAATACAACAAGGAAAAACCTTACATTTCTGCTTTTTCTAAACGGATTCGTCAGCGTCCGTATAAGTTTATCAGAAAAGGAACTGTATTTTCTTTTAAGCAATGAAATTGTTGAACAAATAAAATGTATGAATTAGACGTCCAGCAATTGATTCTTATTTTAATATAAATATTTTAAAGCAACAATACTACAGTTGAGCTTTTGAGACGCGGTAGCAGCAACGGCAGATTCCGTTGGCAGAGTCGTTGCTGACTCCGGCTCCACTGTTTTACGGCTTTCATCCGGCATTACTTTGTCAACAACGTGCTTGGCAATTAGACCGTCTGGTCCTAAAAAGCACACAGAGTAACCATCGTACCATGACTCTTGATCATTGAAAATCCTTTTCATCTCCCATATTTTGTACTTCCAAAATTGGAACATGACCTTGAGACCCGAAATACCTCTCACACGCCATCGTATGCGTACCGTTTGATCTTCAGGGTGCTTTGTAATTTTAAGAATTTCAAACTTTACGTAAGCGTATTTAAGATGCCCTACTGTGCGTAATATAGCAATTTGTTTAACGTAGTGGTATAATCCTACTGTATGTTTTCCGGTAATATTGTTCTGAAAAATGAGGTTTGGGCTATATATTGAATAATCCAATGGTTCTACAAAAAGCTTTGGTAACGTTGCTTTGAGTACATTGTACGCCTTGTCAAGATCTCCTGCTCGCTTTTGACTTTCGTCACCGAGGTTTGTGTCATGTTTTTGCTCGTGCATACGTCTTCGGCGCTGGAACATTGAGATCAAGTTGGTAAAATTTTTTAACCACTGGCAAATTAAGAACATTTGCCTTCTCTGCAGTGCGTTTAAAATTCTCAAGCTCAGATGAACCTCTATAACCAACCACACAAATTTCAATGTGCCTCCTCCAAAGTAAGGTTGTACGAATTGACCGGTTAATTTTTGTTACTGACATTGCAAATAAAACTGAAAAAACTAGCTTTGATAATTATTTTTACATAAGTTTCTGAACACTTTATTTCCATTTACCTTAACGGTCTATTCAATCTGAAATATTTTATTTTTCCTATTTTATAAGACAATGCTTTTACGACGGCTAGCACTTAGAGCAATCGAAAAAAATGCATATGTTTTAAATAAACCTGTCTATATGTCACTTTCATATGATTTGGTAGTGCTGGAAAATATGTTAAAAACAGTGTGAACGGGTGACTGTCAAGACCATCCACTAATTTTTTTTTAAAAATCGTATAAAAAATAAAAAATAAGTCATGTCATGTGCGGCGAATCAGAGGGTTCATTTTTTATGTATTTAAGGTCGCAGAATCCGAATCTGTAGTCAGCATTTCAAAAAATTCATTACTTCTTCGGTGGACTAGGATAGTCATTTCTAATGGATTTAAGGCCGCTGAATCCAAATGTAAATTCAGAATTCAAAAGTTGGTTCTCGTTTTCACTATATTATGAGGAACATCGTTGCAAATTGTAAATGCAGCAATGACGGACCAGGTAGTTCTGGATGCAGTTTCTTTAAGTTAACAGTAAACACTTCTGTTAGACAAAAATAGATGTTTCTGTGGACGTGATGACCAGTTCAAAGAAAACCGTGCGGATACCTGCATTTTACTAATGGAGACTTTAAAAATCATTTGCAATTTTAAATGGGTCAATATTAAATAAATGAAATATGCTAAATAAGCAATAGAAAAAAAGCATTGAACATAGGACTTTGTAAAAGAGACTTTTGAAAACTTATAAACTCTTTTTTTTCCATTCGCCTTGAAACGAATCGGAAATCATTTTAAACGAAATCGATCAGATAACATTCAAATGGCAGGAAAATATAAATCCAAATCATACGGTTGACAAACAAATTGTAAATAATTTACAATCAGAGTTGTAAAATTTAACTTTTACACATTGTACACAGAACTTAAAGTTTTCTCGGCAACGACAACTTTGTACTTTGTGCCACGCCCATTTTTAGGTATAGCCCCCATACAAACTTAAAATTTTTTTTTAAATTTTTGTAAAAAAATACTTATTATTTATGAATTTATTCACTTTAAATTGAATGAAAACACTTCTTATGTCATTCAATGTCAAATACAAGGTGCCCTTTTTAGGTATAGCTCCCATACTAACTTACCACATTTATTTCGATTTTTTGTATGAAAGTAGTTATTATTTTTGAATGTATTTTCTACAACTTGGTTGAAACCATTTCTAGGTATAGTCCCCAAATATACCGCCCATTTTTGTGTTTTTGTATGAAAATAGTTCTTACTTATGAATATGTTCACTTCAATCTGGGTAAAATCACTTCTACTGTCATCCTATGAATATACAACCGATATGACACGGATCAGGACACTATAGCATACAGACTACATACAAAGTTACCTTTTATTTTTTCAAGAAAATTATTGTTATATCTTCATTTAAACCTTAACATTTTACATATAAGCTTTTAATTTGAGGCCCAACTTTAGTTTTCCTCACCCAACCCCTAAACTAATTAAAGTTTTGTGTGGCGGGTACCTCTATATAGTTGTAGACCTTACACTGACTTAACCACAGACTTAACCACAGACTTTCTACTCCACAACTTCCTATTCCTCAGTTAACTTTTCGAAACAGCCCTACATTTCCTCTATTATGTTATTTTTTCCATCTCTTCTAATCGCTTATTTCCCTCATGTTGATACCAACCTCACGAGTGACACGACATTGTAAAAATATCCTTGAAAACTTTGAGTTAACGTTTTTGGCAAAATTGCATTGAACAAAATTGCTTCGGAATACCTCTTGGTCGGGCTCTAGTCGTAACGTTCGAGTTCTTAACATAGATTAAAAGGTTGCATGCTATGTCGGTGTGCTTGATGTAGGTTCTTTCCTGAATCAAGATAAGTTTGTCAAATCTCTCAAATTCTATTAAATGGTTATTAAGTGAATGAAAACATATGATTTCCAAACAGAATGAAGAATGGTGTTGTTCCGGTGGCTGAATGGACAGAATTGCGAAACGCTACTTCGATTTCGGGAAGATATAGATCCCAATCCCGGTGGTCTGTCTCCAGGTAAGCACGTTTAGCATTCAGCACACTCTGGTTAAGAATAAGATGCCGTCTTCAAATGTGTGAAGCCATATTCGTTAGCAAATTTTTCAAATTCCTTAGACACAAATTGTTTCCCATTATCCGAGTTAACAACCTCGGATACCCCAAACTTGAAAAACACTTCATTTTTGAGAAAGGGGAGAATATTGTTTGTTGTGGCCTGACGCAACGCTTTCAAAAATGTAATTTTAGAATAATGGTCTCTCAGCTACAACTTCGCTACCTACACCGACATTTAAATTGAAATTCGATGCTTTGGTTTCTTTGCACACAGTGCAATTGCGTATGTATTGTATAAAAGAAACGACGGAAATGTTCAAGTGCCATCGTGCGTCCTCTCAATCACTGTTTTTGTAATTGTCTCAGGCACCCAAAGTTTCCAAATATTTTCTTGCTCACTAGCTACACTACGAAATTCAACTCGTTTAAAAACCATTTCATTTTCAACTTTCAAATCCGGTAATAAATTCCGGTTTCCGTTCACTTATTGTGCTAGCTCTAAGTAACTTCCAGACTCGAATTAGTGGTTTCGAACCCCAAAATCTTCGACTAAACGTGAAAGCGTGTCTGCAACAACATTATCGGCACCTTTCCGATGCACGATTTCAAAAGTGAGTCCTTGCAACGTAAGTGACCACCTAGCCAAACGACCACTCAAATCTTTAGAAAACATCAGCCACTTTAAACTCACATGGTCATTGATCAGATGCGGCATAATTTCTATATTCACATATTGCCGGAATTTTCTAATAGCAAGTATCGCCGCAAGCCACTTTTTTTCCGTGACGGTATAGTTGATTTGGTGTTTAATTAGCTTGCCGGAGAAAAAAGCAATGGGTCTCTCCATAATATTAGCTGAAATAATATCGCACCAACTCCGTAATGTGAAGCATCACACTGGACAAAGAACCTTTTCTTAAAATTAGCATGCGTCAATTAATGAATCGGTCAGTGCCTAAAAGACTTTTAACTTCTCTGACCAAATGTGGATCGGATATTTTTAACATCGCCTCTATGTGTTCAGGATCAGTGCGAAGTGTACCCCCACCCACTACAAAACCATGATAAGCAAGTGATTTAAAACAAAGGTTTGACTTTTGTAACCCAATGGTACGATTCGCTTGCTTCAAACATTCTGCCACCTGTAATAAGTACCTAATATGCGTATCGAAGTTGGCGATGATCAACAAATCGTCCAAATACATTCGACCTAAGGCTTGCTGGTATGACCTCATCCATAAGTCTACAAAGTCTTTGAGCAGCATTGCAGAGTCCGAATGGCATGACCACGAATTGGTAAAGAAGTCGACCTGATGCTGTGAAGGCCGTGCACGCTTTGCTCCCCTCATCCAAATCAATCTGCCAAAAAGCAAACTTTAAATCAACGATAGAAATATAATGTATTTCATCGACTCGAGATAAACAGTCCTCTATATTCTTTGGGGCCAAGATTTATCGCTGCTGTTGATTTTAATGCAAAGCACATAGCCTGGGGCTCAAGGTTTCTAACAAAAAGGTTAAATACTCCTCGAAACAATTCATAGTACTATCGCCAAGCATATTTCAACAGGCGGTCCTACCTACTGGCCAACAGGACGCGCCAAGTGCCAGATCTTATTGACTTCTGTTTTATCAAAAATGTAAACATTAATATATTTTCTATAAAATCACGCTTTGAGTTATCTTCAGATAACTCAACAGTTCAACTTGATTACATCGAAACGCTTGCCACAAACAAGCCGACGCCCAGCTTTTATAACCCAAAAACAGATTGGCAAGCGTACAAAGAACTCCTTTACATATACTTACATTTGGACATTGCACTTAAATCTCCAAATGATATAGAGAGCTCCGTAATTTATTTTAATAATGCCGTCGCTGAAGCGGAAAATAACTCTGCCCCGCATTTAATTCAAAGGGATACTAAAAATAAAAAGATATTTAATCGGGCAATAAGAAATCTTAAACTAAGGCTTAATCAGAATAAGAAAAAAAATATAGAAAATTATCTGGCTAATTTAAGCCCAACCATAGACACAAAGTTTCTCCCTATGGAAGGCCTCTAAAAAACTCAGAAAATCGACAACCTCTAATGCACCATTAAAGAAATCAGATTGTACTTGGGCTAAGACATATGGCGATAAATCGACCCTACTAGATGATTTTTATGAAAATGCCTTTACAAACGACACACAAACCTATAATAATCCAGAAACTTGACCAACCAACTCAAAAATATCAAAATTAGATATGTAAACACTAAGGAAGTTAAAAATATTATCGACAATATCAAAGCAAACAAGTCACCTGGCTATGACATGATAACTGGAAAATTGCTTAAAGAACTTCCTATAAATGCTATTTATTATCTGCGGAATATGTTTAACGCAATAATAAGATACAAATAATTTCCCAAGACAGGGGACATAGTTATTCCAAAACCTGGTAAAGATGCCACAATGGCAGCGTCTTACCGACCGATAAGCCTTCTTCCAATATTATCAAAGGTTTTTGAAAAAATATTTCTTAACAGACTTCAACCCACCCTTGATAATAGCTACATCATTTCTGACCATCAGTTTGGGTTTCGAAAACTTCACTCAACCATTGAACAAATCCATAGAGTAGTAAATAAAATTTCTACAGATCTAGAAAATAAAAAGTATTGTATTGGAATATTTCTCGATGTTGAAAAGTTTTCGTTAAGGTATGGCACATTGGTCTAATATTTAAATTAATAAAGCTTCTTCCACAAGATTTTTACCGCATGTTAAAAAGTTACATATCTTTTTGACACTTCTATGTAAAAGTTAAAGACGCTTACTCTACAGTAAGGCCAATTAAAGCAGGTATACCTCAAGGTAGCGTTATTGGACCACTCTTATACGTCCTTTTTACACAAGACTTACCTATCCCAATAGAACCCTCTTCTATGATAATAACTTACGTAGATGACACAATTCTTCCATAAAATCCATAAAAAGCCATAAAAATTAACGAAAATAAAATTATACAAGTTATCTTTACAGATAGAAAAAAAGGGAAACCAAATAAAAGAGAAATAATGTGCAACAATTATCCGAATCGATGTACGAAAAAAGTGCAACTTGCACAATTGAGCACCAAATTGATCTGGTTCGAAGGACCAAAAATGTGGAACCACTTGCACACTTATCCGAATCGATGTACCAAAAAACAGCGACTTACACAATTGAGCACCAAATTGATCCGGATCGCTTGAATTCTCTTACAGAACTGATTTTTATTTATAATTGAATATTCTTAAATACTATTTCTATTACAAAGTAACCTGTATATAAATTATATGTATGTGTAAAATTATATTATGTGTATGTTTACAAAGAATATGATTATAAAAATAGCTTATGTATTTCAAGCTTAGAGTTCACCATGCGTGCAGGAGTCAAGTGTCATCGCTCAACATATTTTGTTGCTACTTAAGAGCTGAGCGACACTTAGCACGATCGTAAAATGTTATGACTTTTGTGTGAGTTTAAAAATATTGTCGCTGCGGGATATCTTGTCTATTCTAATCGCGTATTGAATAATTATAAACAGATAAACCGAACAAATATCTTCAACTTAGCTGGCTTATGAACAAAAAATCGAAGCTATCTAAGGGCAATAAACTTCTTTTGTATAAACGCTTCATGGGGTACATCTAAAACATCAAACATCAGTAAATACAACGGCAGCAGTCAAAAATACTTCGTCAAATTACAAGAGCGGAATGGTATATTTCTAACGCAGATATAAACAGAGATCTCAAAATTCACGCCGGTAAGGAAGAAATAGTGGCAGTTAGTAGAAGTTACCACACAACGAGATGAATAATTTACCCATACTTAAGCTAGCTACAAGACGACGTCTAAAAAGTATTCGACCAGCCGACTTACCGCACTATCATTTACCGCCAACTTATTTAATTAAGAAATTGTTACTCACGATAACGTTTTCATAGATTTAATTTTGTTTTTATTTATAATTTTTAAAAATTGTTCTCTTGAATCAATTTTATTCCTTTATCGATATTATAAAATGTACAAAATGTTATTTTAACAGATGTATAAATTTATTCATATCAAAATCAAAAAAAAAAAAAAAAAATAAATAAAAAAAAAAAAAGTATTCTGGAGTGGGTATGCGTCTTTGATGGTGAGTTTATTAAGTTTACGAGCATTCAAGCAAAATCTATTCTTTTCCGGCTTTCTCACAACGGCAGTGCGACTACTCCACTGACTTAAACTGACTTCTATTATGCCTAATTTTAATATCTTATCGATTTGCGCATACACCATCTCTTGAACCGCCGGCGATAACTGATAATTGCGGTCTTTGACGGATACTGAGCCAGGATGCAACTCGATATTATGCTTTTCGATGATGGTGCGCCCTAAGCCGGGTTGTTCAAATGTAAGAAACTTTGATTTAACCTCTTCTAATCTATCAGAATCTTCTTTACATTATTGCCATCTTTCATGTTCCAATTTATGACCTTCTTCGTTAAAATAATGGCCCACGTTTTGTATTGTAAACAAATTTTAATTTCTTCAAAACATGGTTCATCCGTGACCTCCGGTGCTAAACCGAATGCTCTCCAAAAATCTATTCTTACATACACCGATTGATCGAGATAAGGGCAAGAAAAAATTAAATTTGTTCCTCCCTGTCTTTATATTTAACCGGCACCTCAAAATTTTCTAAGACATTATGGTCCTTGTTAGACGCGGTTCTCACAGTCGAAAAAAATTATGCACCCGAGCTTTTGAATCATCCCAAAACGCAACCCGTAGCTCCTGTATCAAGTAAACCACGCAGCAGAATACCATTGATTTCAATATCAGCAAACAACCGTGGATCTCGGCTGCAAAAGTTTGAAACCGAACTTCGTACCTGTTTACGAATATCCCGGCGCTTTTGAAATCTTTTTTGCGCCTTTCGAATTCTTTACTCAATGTTCGCATACCATTTACTGCAAGATTTTTAAAAATCCGTTCTCTAACTTTATAGTACTTATATCTAATTATATCTAATTTGCGGGACGAAAACTCAAGCGGTACTCTCCCGTTTTTGTCGCGTTGACCCTCACGTTTCCTTGGCTACATTTTGGGCATTTTAGCGTATTTATATCGGCCTGGCCACACTTGAAACAAAAAACTTTTCTCTTAAGGGACATGCACTCTCTAAATTCATGACCCGGTGCTAGACAGTTTGAACACTTCACAGAAGGTTTGCCTGCTTTGCGTACTTCATTTACTTCCAGCGGGCTTTCTTCAATACATTCAATTTCTCCAGGTTCAACTGATACCTGGCCCCTAGGCCAAGCTATAATCGTTATATTATTATCCCTATCCGACAAATCAAATCGAATTTCCACTTCATTACACTCATTTTAAAGATGATTCAAATTATAGATCTTTATTAGATAAATGAAAGTGGCATGCTATCCTTAATGTTACGTTTGATGACACGAATTAACTCAGATTCAGGTAGGGGCGAACTCATTTGAGATACTAGCTTTCGCATGGAGTGAAAAAAGTCATCGACACTTTCATTTAGTCGTTGACGACGCTCTATAACGTCTAATTTATGAAAATTCTTCAAAATATCTTCCAAAGGACAATTGTACTGACGCTGCATATATATATAATATATATAAGTAGCACTACAGCCGATTGTCGGCCTTGGCATCACATAAGATTCGGCACCAGCGGGTGTAATTCTGTGCCTCGTCATACCATCTTGGGATTCCGATCCTGCGGATGTCATCTAGGACCTGGTCCTCCCAACGCAGCGGCGGACGTCCTCTCTGCCGCGCCCCTCCGATTTGATTCACGTTTTTCTTCCAAACTTTTCTTGCTGGAGCCTCTTCGTCCATCCGACACAGGTGACCAGCCCAGGACAGCCTTTTATATTGGATGTTCTTGACTATGTCGATGTCATCATATAGCTCGTACAGCTCATCGTTCGTGCGCATACGGATGTCATTTCCCACTCTAACTGGACCAAAGATTCTCCGAAGTATCTTCCTCTCAAATACGCCCAACGCCGACTTATCCGATTCTGTCATGACCCATGCTTCTGAGCCATACATTAGAACTGGCATTATCAGCGTCTTGTAGAGTTGAACCTTTGGTTTCTGGACAGCACTCTACTTTGCATCTGCTTACCGAGACCAAAATAGCTACGGTTCGCAAGAGTGATTCTTCGTATAATCTCCTGACTGATGATGTTGTTGTTGTTTACATCTGAGCCCAAGTAGATGAAGTTTTCTACAGCCTCAAAGCTGAAGTTCTCTGTACTCAAAGACCGTCTGCGACGTGCAGATTGCCTGCGAGTGGATACCAAGTACTTCGTCTTGCTCTCATTGACCGTCAGTCCCATAGGACGACATTGTTTTTCGATGTCTGAGAACGCGCCGGTGATCGCTCGAGCATTTTTGCCGATAATATCTATGTCGTCGGCATATGCGAGCAGCATAGTTTCTTTATAGAAAATATTGCCCGTCCAGTCGACGTTTGGGCATCGCCTCAGGATGTACTCCATCAGGAGGTTGAAAAAGTCGCATTACAACGCATCACCCTGTCTGAAGCCTCTCGTGGTCTCAAAGGGGTCGGAGAGATCTTTACCGACCCTAACAACGCTTTGGGTGTTTTCCAGCGTCATCATACAGAGGCGAACAATTTTTGACGGGATTTCAAGATCAGTCAAAGCTTTGAAAAACTTTGACCTGATTGGCGTGTCGAAAGCGGCTTTGAAATCGACGAATAGGTGGTGTGTGTCGATTTGCTTCTCTTTGGTTTTTTCCAGGATCTGTCGCAGCGTAAATATGGAGTCGCTGGTTGACTTCTTTGGTCTAAAACCGCACTGGTACTGTCCAACTATACGTCCTACGTACGGTTTCAGTCTATTGCATATTACGCCAGATAGTATTTTGTATGCGATAGAGAGGGAGACTTATTCCGCGATAGTTTGCGCAGACTGCAGGGTCTCCTTTCTTTAAAACTGGACACAGGACACTTAGGTTCCAGTCATCAGGCATACGCTCACCAGACCATATTTCTACCCTAAAAATAAAATATTTTACAGCTGAATCCTTTCGGTCGGCCGACCTGAAGTCGAGGCTGCTGTGGGACATTACACTCAAAGTTTGGTTTAGCTGGTCTCGCTGTATCGGAATTAATTCGACCGAAACGTGCGCCATTATCTGTTCGATTTCGTAGATTTCCCCAAGTGTGTTCTGGTCCTAAAGGACAACGGCGATCATTCGAATTCTTCAATGTTGCTGGCGGTCGTGAAGCTTCCGATATAGTGCTAGTACTCTCGCGTGTCGGTGGTAAGGACACACGGTTGGGTTCGCAAGGACGAACGCATTCTACCGGAGCAATTTTAGGTCTCAACAAATTGTTTATTGACTTCATCATTTCTTGTAAATCTATGTCAAACTCTTGCTTCATTTCAGTACGAATTTCTTCAGCCAATGGCGCGAGTTACCCGCCAGTCACAGTACCACACATATACATGTGCACACTCACGAGTCGCAGAGTCAACGTCGTCAACTCATACACAGACATATACATTGGTGCTTGTCGTTCTTATACAGACAAAGTCCTAACAAATAAATAAAGATCAGTCTGTTATTATTCATAATACAAACAAGACGTGTTTTAATTACAAGTATATTTATTTATAAATCAATCCTATCAAAATGGGATTGATAACTCGCGTGATAGGTTTTCATAGATTGAGCCAGAGCTACATTTACAGCAGAGGCAATCTCAGACTCAACTGGCTTAATTGGTTTACGACTTTCTATTTGCTGTGGTTCGATAGTTTCAAAAGAAGGTGGTTGAAAAATGTAAATCCACTAATGTACCAGAAAGTCTTTTGGTATAGCACCCTGCTGTTGAAACTATTAAAACGCGGCTTCCTGTCTTCCTGATAGACTTCCGTCAATAAAAAAGATTCTCCGCCCTTTGCTCGTCTCGGCGCATAATCTCTCAAAATCGGCATTTTGGACTTGGAACTAGCAAAATATGAATGCAAACTACTCCTCAAATTAAAATCGCAGCTCGATCTAATGCTTTCTTTTTAATTTTTCAGCACTATTCATAAAGCCAAACGTAATTATTTTGTGAAGAGTGTTTTTTTTCTACACAAAATAATTACGATTGGCTTTTATGAATAGTGAAAACAACGAACGAAAATAACAAAACAAAAAAATTCACGAATAGAACGGGGTTTCCACAAGACACTATAACATCGACTTCTGACTAATTCGACATTTCGAGCGTCAGGACATGATAAAGTTTATGCTCTACATGCAAGATTGATGCATTAAAAAATACAAACAGCGACACGTCGAAACAAAAAAATACTCAAAAAAAAAAAAATACCATTTTACAAAATAAAAAAAAAAAATATGCAGAAAAAATTTACGATGCAATCAGCGAGTACAATCTGACACCGCTAAGTCACCATAACTACTCCTCCATAGCTTCAATGAACTTTTTAAACCGTTCGTTTAATGTTTGTTGTTGAATTATCCTAGACATTGCCTCAGATTGGATGTCCTCATAAAATGACAATCCAACATAAACAATTAAATTTGGGCGCTATATTGTTACGGACCCTGAGTTAGATACAACGTGAGCTTTGCCACGGCTAGCAGCGGCTCAGGGTGGGTTATTTGACCATTAAGCTCACGCTGTAGAGGGACGAACACTAAAATTTTATGTACAGCAAACGGAAAAAAAATCGACGAACTACGACAAAAAAAAAACAAGAAAACAGTTAACTTCGGTTGGACCGAAGCTTATACATATATGTACCTGTTACACATCATTTGACGAGGATAGATATTCGTGTGCAGCATTTGTATTAAATTTTATCTTAAAATAGTAAACAAATTGAAAATATTCCTAAAAATTTAGAAATTAGCGGTCCGATTTGAACCGATATTAAACTGAAGATTTGGCATGGTATAAGAAGCATTTGTACCATTTTTGAAGCCATTCGCTTTATAAATACATTTTTTTCTTATAAGAACTTGACAAAATGTTGTACTTTTGTATGGGAGCTATACCTAAAAGCACATTGATTTTAACATAAAAAGTACAAAGGACCTAGAAAAGCTTAAGTTTAAAATTTCAGCCCAATATCTTTACATCTTCATTGAATAAATCGCGCAGCAACAAACAGACGGGCAGACAGACGGACATGGCTAAATCGATTCGTCTCATCGAGCTGATCAATAGTATATATACTTTATAGGGTCTACGATGCCTCCTTTAATGCGTTATAAACTTTCCGACAAACTGATTATGCCTGTTTACACTAGTGTAACAGGTATAAAAACACAATGCAACAATCATATAAACTAGATTCAGTTTACATGATCTTTAAGAGTTTTGACCACCCAACCATGAACCAGCGCCTCCATCTCGCGCGGCTCCCTTATTTTGTTTTTTTTTTTATGCCAGTGTCTACATTTTTACGTCTTTAATGTGGTCACCCCCATTAAGAATAAATATCTACTCCATCATGATTTAATTACCACTAAGTTTATTAGATGCTCCGGACATTGGATAAAATATTTTTTTTTAATAAATTGTTAGGGTATTCAGAAAAGCCTGTGTATCAGTAGAAATATATTCTGCAGAAACTTTACAAAAACAATTTATATAGAAGGACTTTGCACATATTTCTGCAGCCCCATACTAACAGAAATTTCTACTAAAAAAACTGTAAAAACAGTGTAGCTGTGTAGCAAATAATAAATAATAATAAATAAATAATGACCACTCTGTATAAAAAATGTGTGCAGACCTAAAAAACAAAAGTGGAAGTGAGTTAAATATAAAATTCACTTTTGAAGTAGACGTTAATCAGCTGTTTACAAATAGTATTACAAACATTAAATTTTTTTTCGGCACAAAAACAAACAAAAGAAAATGTAAATGATTTATTTGATATAAATGATTTTTAATCGATTATTTTTATACCCTGTATCCAAAGATAGACCATATAAAGTATATATATTCTTGATCAGCATTGGAAGGGGAGTCGAACTAGCAATGTCTGTCTGTCCGTCCGTCCGTCTGTCTGTCCGTCCTGCTGTCTGCCGTATGAGAGAAATTATCTCGGAGACTATAAGAGATAGGGCCACCATATTTGAAACTTAGACTCTCCAGAGCCGTCAAGTGTTTACTTGCAAACGGTTTTTCTCTAGACCCATTTGAAGGGGTACCCCCATACAAATGTACCCCAAAAATTTGGGTTTTTGCATAAAAACGTCATTGTTTTTTATTCTAGGAAGGTCAAGTTTAGTATAAATTATGTCTAAGATAGTCCCAATAAAATATCCCAATATGGGTAGGACCAAAAAAGTTTAAGATATAGACCCCATACAAAGATATACCCGATTTTGTAAGTCTTTGTATGAAAATTCAATTCAATGAGGTATGATAGGTAAGGTTCATAAGGATTGGGTACAGGGTATCTTGCAGTCGAGCATAGTCGACTTCAGCGTTGTTTCTTGTTATAATAATGCTAGTGGCTGAGGGTAACAAGCGCAAAAACAAGCGCAAAAACAAGCACAAAAGCAACGATTCCGAAGTTTGAATTATATTTTAAAAAATCAAGCTTATAATTATGATAATTAATTTTTTTTTCTTTGCAATAAAATTTTTTTGTAGATTCAACTTCAATTTAAAAAATTTAATTATGTGGTAGTCGCATAAATAATTAGTTATTAAACCAAAAAAATTAACAATTTAGTTTAGATGCTTTCGCCTTCTCCCCTGCTTTAAGGGATTAACCTAATTCTAATAGAGCTCTGTAAGGTGTCGGATTGGCCGCTGTCGGCGAGAACAAGGTCTGAATAGCATGTTTTTTTTAAGCTTCTTTTTTTTTTTGATTTTTGTTGGCTTATGGAACCACTTACAAAACAAAAATAGATAACAACAAAACAAAAATTATATTTAACAAGGAAAAACGTTAACTTCGGTGGAACCGAAGCATAAATACCCGCCACACGAATCTTTGAATAGTTTATGTGTGATCATCAGTGGCTTATATACATTTATAAATATATAGACGAAAAAATGGATTTTTCATACAAAAGTTGAAAAAAAATCGGTGAGTTTGTATGGGGGCTACACATAAAAATGGGCGTGGCATCTTGGTTTTGGATTTGGATGATAAAAGAAGTGTTTTTACCCAATTTTGAGTAAATAAATTTATAAATAACACCAATTTTTATTCAAAAATTGAAAAATGGGCGGTAAATTTGTGTGGGGGCTACACCTAAAAATGGGCGTGGTACTTTGTTTTTGATATCGGATGTCGTTAGAAGTGTTTTTATTCAATTTTAAGTGAATATATTCATAAATTATACCTATTTTCATACAAAAATTCGAAAATGTGCGGTAAATTTTTATGGAGGCTATACCTAGGAATGGGCGTGGCACCTTGGATTCGACTTTGGATGACATAAGAAGAGTTTTTACCCAATTTGGAGTGGATACATGCATAAATAATAACTATTTTAATACAAAAATTCCAAAATTTTTGGTAAGTTTGTACAGGAGCTACACCTAAAAATGGGCGTGGCTACTTGGTTTTAACATACAAAGTAGTCGTTGCCGAGAAAAGCTTAAGTTCAAAATTTCGGCGTAATATCTATATATCTTCATCAAAAAAAAATGCGTAGAAATAAACAGACAGACAGACAGACGGACAGACGGACAGACAGACGGACATGGCTAAATCGATTCGTCTCATCGAGCTGATCAAGAAAATATATACATTATGGGGTCTACGACGTCTCCTTCAATGCGTTACAAACTGAATATACCCTTCATACTATGTGTGGCGGGTATAAAAAAACAAGAAAAAAAAGTTTACTTCGGTTGGAAGAAATCTTATGCATATACCTGTTACACATCATTTGATGTTGATAGACCTTCGTGTGCAGCATTTGTATTAAATTTTATCTTAAAATAGTAAACAAATTAAAAATATTCTTAAAAATATTGAAATTCGCGGTCCGATTTGAACCAATTTTAAACTGAAGATTTGGCATGGTATACGAAGCATTTGTACCATATTTGAAGCCATTCGCTTTAAAAATAATTTTTTTCTTATTAGAACTTGACAAAATGTTGTACTTTTGTTTGGGAGCTATACTTTAAAGTGGGCGTGGCACATTGATTTTAACATAGAAAGTACACAGGACCTAGAAAAGCTTAAGTTTAAAATTTCAGCTTAATATCTTCAAAAATGAGCGAATAAATCGCGCAGCAACGAACAGACGGACATGGCCGAATCGACTCGACTCATCGAGCTAATCAATAACATATGTATATACTTTATGGGGTCTCCGATGCATCCTTTAATGCGTTACAAACTTTCGAACAAACTGAATATACCTGTTAACACTATCTGTTTACAGGTGTAACAAGGAAAAACGGTAGAATCGGTAGAACCGAAGCTTAAATACCTGTCACACGAATCTTTAAAGAGTTTATGTGTAATCATCAGTGGTCACCCAAGTTTACACACAATATTGGTTTTAAATTTTAAGCTTAAAATACAGATATAACAATAATTTTCTCGAAAATATCAGAAAATGGGTGGTAAGTTTGTATGGGAGCCTCATTTTAATATGGGTGTGGCACCTTGGTTTTGACATTGGATGACATAAGAAATGTTTTTACCCAATTTGGAGTGAATACAAGCATAAATAATACCTATTTTCATACAAAAATTCGTAAATGGGCGGTGCACCTTGGTTTCGACCTTGGATGACTTAAGAAGTGTTTTTACCCAATTTGGAGTGAATATATTCATAAATAATATCAATTTTCATACAAAAATACGATAATGGTCGGTAAGTTTTTATGGGGGCTATACCTAAAAATGGGCGTGGCATCTTGGTTTTGGCCTTGGATGACATAAGAAGTGTTTTTACCTATTTTGGAGTGGCACTCTCTTTCTCGAACTTAAGCTAGTCGTTGCCGAGAAAAGCTTAAGTTTAAAATTTCAGTTCAATATCTTTAAAATTAAGCGAATGAATCGCATAGTGTCAAACAGACGGACAGACAGACGGACATGGCTAAATCGAGCTAATCAAGAATATATATACTTTATGGGGTTTCCAATGCCTTCTTCAATGCGTTACAAATTTTCCGACAAACTGAATATACCCGTTTACACTATGTGTAACAGGTATAAAAAAAGTAGAAAGAGCATTTCAAAAAAAAATTTCCCTTTGAATATCCGCGTGTGTCTCCGCACATAACTGGACGATTCAGCCAGGTGCGCTGAAGGCAGCCATTAGCCAGATCGAGTAGCAGATGAAGTATCATCGCCGTAACATTTCATTTTTTTATACCTGTTACACAAAGTGTAAAAAAGGTATATTTAGTTTGTCAGAAAGTTTGTAACGCATTAAAGGACGCATTGTAGACCCTATAAAGTATGTATATTCTTGATCACCTCGACGAGACAATAAAGTATATATATTATTGATCAGCTCGATGAGACGAATCGATTTAGCCATGTCCGTCTGTCTATCAACGTCAAATGATGTGTAAAAAGTATATGTATAAGCTTCGGTACAACAGAAGTTAACTTTTTTTTGTTTTTATTTAATGTCTCCCCTTTTTTTATACCTGTCACACAGTGTGTAACGCATTAAAGGAGGCATCATAGACTCTATAAAATATATATATTATTGACCAGCTCGATGAGACGAATCGATTTAGCCATGTCCGCTTGTCTGTCTGTTTGTCCGTCTGTCTGTTGCTGCGCGATTTATTCGCTCAGTTTTTAGGATATTAAGCTGAAATTTAAAACTTAAGAATTTTCAGGTCCTGTGTACTTTCTATGTTAAAATCAATGTGCCACGCCCACTTTAAAGTATAGCTCCCATACAAAAGCACAACATTTTGTCAAGTTCTTATAAGAAAACAAGAAAGAACGCTGAAGTCAAGTATGCTCGACTGCAAGATACCCTGTACCCAATCATTATGTACCTTAAATTAAGTCGTATCTTTGTATATACCTTATTGTATTGGATTTTCAAACAAAAACTTGAAAAATTGGGTAAATTTGTATGGGGGCTATACCTAAAATTTTGTTGGTCCTACCCCTATTGGGATATTTTATTGGGACTATCATAGACATAATTTATACTTAATTTGAACTTCCTACAATAAAAAACAATGACGTTTTTATGCAAAAACCTAAAATTTTGGGGTACATTCTAGGTCTAGAGAAAAACCGTTTGTAAGTGCACACTTGACGGCCTAGGAGAGTCTTAGTTTCAATTTTGAAAGCTCTACCTCTTATAGTCTCCGAAATATTCGTTTTCATACGGCAGACAGCATGACAGACGGACAGACGGACGGACGGACGGACGGACAGACGGACAGACAGACATAGCTAGTTCGACTCCCCTTCCAATGCTGATCAAGAATATATATACTTTATAGGGTCTATCTTGCCTCCTTCTGTCTGTTACATACATTCGCACAAACTTAATATACCCTTTTACCCTTTGGGTACAGGGTATAAACAACTATGCTTCCTTTTCAAAAAGGCAGATTATTATGTTTTTAAACTTTCATAAATCATGTAATTAAAGTTCTATTTCAGGTATCATACAGTCAAAAAATGTTTTAAAATGTTTACTAACTGACATGAAATCACAATATGGCTGTGAGTACATTTTAACTTACCGATTAAATCAGGGTTTACTATAGAACTTCTTCTAAACTATTCGTAGTAAGGGTAGTCTGCATGACCATCCCGATCAACAGGAATTTAAATATCGCCTTAGGTCATATTTGCTTGGTCGAAACGACGACGATATTTCAGAGCTAATGTCGAAATGGATGACACTCCTGATTTGAAAAGGACGGAAAAATCTTTCACTGGTATTTATAAATTTTATTTTTGCTAAGAAAAATCAGCTATATAAATTATATGTCCTTTTACAATACAGACCTTATTTTCACTACTTTAAATGTTAAGGAAGAAATACCTGAAGCGCTATCTGAGCAGGATGAGCTTAAAGATTTAGCTTACGACTGCTTACAATATCTGACAGCTATATTTGTCATTAACTGCGCGATGAGGTTCCATGTATTGCTGAACCAAGGGATCAAACTATGGGGCAGTCCTATACGTGGGTTGACCACCTTTCTGAAGGGGGTTTGTCAAAACCAACTGCCGAAATGATGAACTACGTTGGAAGCCTTCATGCAATATTTGAAAAGCTAAATGAAGATAAGCTTCTAATAGCTGAAAATTATTTAGCAAAGCATATGCATCAAGCAAAAGAAATCATTTGCAACGATAAAGTGAAATGGTTGTTCTTCTTCAAAATAAGGAAGTTAAATCAGGAAATCACAGAAAAAAACAGACAAAGAAAAAGAAAATACGACAAAACTTTAAATTAGTACATATTTTAATATTTAAAGTACACTAACGTTTTTACCACAATTAAATATAAGTTAAAATTTTATAACCAAATATACATACATACTTGTTTAATTTTATTTATACACTGCAAAAATTATAAGCAAAGCACAATTTATCTTTTTTTTTTGTTTATCGTACTTAACATGTGTGGTAGTTTTTCAGCTCGTCTTGTTTTTTTGTTTTATTATTGTATATACAACTTCCGTTAAATCTGCTACTCACGATAACAAACTCCGGAAAAGATTTAAAGAACACGATTTAAAAATATGCACCTGGAACGTCCGATCCCTTAATAGGGATGGTACAAGTGAATAACTGATTGACACTCTTCACAGATTTAAGGCTGATATTACAGCCATCCAGGAAAAGCGATGGATTGGAAACGGACACCTAGAAAAAGCAACCTGTCACATCTACTACAATGGCCATGAGAGTCAACGCATATTTGGATGTGGCTTCGTGGTTAGTAGAAAACTCCGTGGTCTCGTCTCGTCAGCAGTAGACGAGCGCCTTGTCTCGATATGCATCAAAACTAAGTTCTTCAACATTAGCTTAATATGTGTACACACCCCGACATTGGATAAAGACGATGCGAAGAAAGATGAATTCAATGAGCGGTTAGAACAACTTTAGAAGCGCTGCACCAAGCATGGCATCAAATTTGTCATCGGTGATTTCAACGCCCAAATTGGGAGAGAAGAAATCTTTCGCCCAACCATCGGAAAATATAGCCTACATAACACTACCAATAACAATGGAGAAAGGCTAATCGACTTTGCCGACGGCCGCGACATGGTCATAAGTACAGCAGATTTCAACACCTCGACATCCACAAGGCAACTTCGCGCGGTGGCATCCCGGGCGTCCGCACCCAAATATACCACGTGCTAATCGATGCCAGACTTACATCGAGTGTGATTAATGTATCAGCAAACAGAGGTCCCAACATCAACTCGGACCACTATCTTGATCTAGCCAAAGTTCGTAACAGACTTTGTACTTAGACTTAGATGTAGTAGGCTAAACTAGCAGCAGACCGCCGCTGCCTTCTCAACAAGGGTCTCTCAACTGCTTAGAGAGACCACTCCGGCATCCGACTGAATAAACGATCAGTGGAAGCATATCTTCAACTCATTAAGTACAATGGCCAAAGATGTTGTTGGTTATACAAAACCTCGGAGGAAAACTTGGTGCGGTGAGGAATGTCGCATTGCTACGGTAGAAAAGAACATTGCCTATAAGCGAAGCCAGCAATCGGAAGCAACACAAGCGGTTGTTGAAAAAAAAAAAAAAACGTAAAATAAAATAACTTTTGAAAAATTGAGTCTTGTATAAACGATCCTACATAGTAGGAACCCCAGCACCAGTGAGAGATCTGAAGTATGGATATCATTTTAATAACAGATAAAAAAACCTTCAAAAAATAAAAAAAAAAACAAAAATACATTACCAGCGGATTTCGCACCTGGACCATCCTTACATACAGACTAACTTTAACTTAAAATATTTTGTAGCAAAATTATTACACAAGTTTGCAATGAAACTGACCTGTGGCCATTGATCATCATTTCTCATGTAAAATTTTATGCAGAATCCGAACATCTAGTTAGATAAATAGAAATTGGACCAGCTTTCGAGATATATTAATAGTTCATTCACCGTGTGATAAGCATTTTGGATAGGAATTTTATTTATTAGTTTTGCTACTTTTGTATACTCAGTGGTAAATTGTAATTTGAACAAGAAAAAAATTAACTTCGGTTGGACCGAAGTTTATACTATATACCTGTTACACATCATTTGACGTTGATAGACCTTCGTGTGCAGCATTTGTATTAAATTTTATTTCAAAATACTAAACAAATTAAATATACTCTTAAAAATTTAGGAATTCGCGGTCCGATTTGGACCAATTTTAAACTGAAGATTTGGCATGGTATAAGAAACATTTTAACCATATTTGAAGCCATTCGCTTTATAAATACATTTTTTTGATATAAGAACTTGAAAAAATGTTGTACTTTTGTATGGGAGCTATACCTAAAAGTTGGCGTGTCACATTGACTTTAACATAGAAACTAAATCGATTCGTCTCGTCGAGGTGATCAATAATATATATACTTTATAGGGTCTACGATGCCTCCTTTAATGCGTTACAAGCTTTCCGACAAACTGCATATACCTGTTTACACTAGTGTAACAGGTATAAAAAGATAAGTTTTTTTTTTTTTTTTGTAAAATTTTAGTCAGAAAAAAAGGAAAGCAGTTAGAAGAAATTCTATATACATACCGTAACGATCTCAGACCCGTTACCCTATGTTTCTTAAATTATAAAGAAAAAAAATATTTATATACTTGTTTTCTCAGTATCGTTCTATGTAAAAAAAAATTATTTTTTTATTTTTTACCACGGTACCAAGTAAATGGAAACACTTCTCTTCCCCTCCGATTTAAGTGTTTCAGCAACAACAACACCGTGAAAGATCTTTCTTCGGGGGATCAGCAAAAGAGTAAGTTGCAAAGAAAAAATTTTGTAATATCCTTTATTTAAGTGATTATTTTTTTTTTATTATGCGATCAAAACTTATTTTCTTTACAATTTTTATTTCATTCCTTTTAATTCGTTGGATTTCAAGTTCAATGCAATAACCTTTGTTGAATTTATTAAATTTGGCTGTTTCGGTTTGAAATATGTAATTATGCTCGGATTATAAAATTTTTTTCTTTCGATTTATAAGTATATAAAAGAAAGAAAAACGTTAACAGCTGTGGAACCGAAGCTAAAATACCCGTCACACATCACTTTTAATAGTTTATATGTTCACCAGGGTCTTAGATTAAATTTCACGATGGATTCGTTCAAATTTGTATGTAGGCTTTATGTTATATTAGCCCGATCCTTATCAAATCGATAGTGTTCCATTAGGTGGGTATTGGAATTGATTTTACCAAATTTGAATTGAATTCATTCAGAAATATTAAATGTTTTCATTAAAAAACTCGAAAATGGTAGGTTGGTTTGCTGGACCTAAAAATGAGCTTGGCACCTTGATTTTGATAATGGATGACATAAGAAGTGTTTTTATCTATTTTGGAGTGAATGGCTGAATCGATTCGTCTCATCAAGCTGATCAATAATATATATACTTTATGGGTTCTCCGATGCCTGAATATTCCCGTTTACACTATGTGTAACGGGAATAAAAATTCTTTTGAAACGCATAGCTAATAATTATTTTTAAGAGTCAAGTCACACGATGCTAGATCTTCATGCAATATTTCAAAGTTTGTTGGGCAACCTCGTATGAACACGAAAAAATATTTCACTTGAAAAAATGTGGCATCACTAACTTACTTTCTTACTCCGATATCACAAGTAGGCTTAAATGTAATATTGCATGAAAATCTTGCTTCATGTGACTTGTCCCTAAACAACAATTTTTCTCGCACTCATTCCATAAATAAAACAATTTTATTTTTTTTATTATTTAATTTATTGATTTTTTAGACATGATATTTTAGACATAGAAAATGAATTTTTATAGTTAATAATTCTTTTAGCATTCGCACTCATTCCATAAATATTTTTATTATACCCGTTAAACATAGTGTAAACGATTATGTTCAGTTTGTCCGAAAGTATAAATATATTCTTGATCAGCTCAATGAGACGAATCGATTTAGCTATGTCTGTCTGTCCGTCTGTCTGTCTGTTGCGATGCGTTTTACTCTGAAAGTTTTAAAGATATTGACCTGAAATTTTAAACTTAAGCTTTTTGTGGTATTAGGAAGTTTGTATATCAGAATCAAGGTGCCACGGCCACTTTTAGCATAGCCCCTATACAAACTCTCCGCCTTTTTTCGAATTTTTGTATGAAAATAGGTATTATAAGTATATGAATATATTCACTCGAAATTTGGTAAAAATACTTCTTATGTCATCCAATTCCAAAACAAAAAAGTTGCCACGCCCTAAACAAAATTTCCGCCCATTTTCGAAATTTTGTATGGAAATAGATATTATTTAAGAATATATTCTCTCCACATTGGATAAAAAACACTTCATTTGTCATCCAATGTGAAAACCAAGGTGCTATGCCTATTTTCAGGTATAGCCCCCATAAAAATTTACAGCCCATTTTCGAGTTTTTGTATAAAAACATTTAATATAGTCTGAATAAATTCAATAAAAACATAGTCAAAGCAATTCCAATGTCCACCTAAGTGAACATTATCGATATGAAAAGGACCGGGCTGATAAAGCCACCATACAAATTTGACCAAATCCATCGTGAAATTTAATCAGGGGCTTAGATTAAATTTCGCGATGGAAAGTATATACTATTAAAAGTGTTGTGTAACAGGTATTTCAGCTTCGGTTCCACCGAAGTTAACTTTTTCATTGTTTTAATTTTATTTTTTTTATTATATAACAATAGTTTACAAATATTGGCAACACTCCATGGGATTCGTTCTAACCCATCTATTTCCATTTAATCAGGGGCTTAGATTAAATTTCAAGATGGAAAGTATATACTATTAAAAGTGTTGTGTAACAGGTATTTCAGCTTCGGTTCCACCGAAGTCAACCTTTTTCTTTGTTTTAATTTTATTTTTTTTATTATATAACACTAGTTAACAAATATTGGCAACACTCCATGGGATTCGTTCTAACCTAACCATCTATTTTCATGTATTTTAGGGCGTAGATTTCAAAAATGGCCGCCAAAATTAAGAACCGTTTAGGAGATATCTTCAAAAAACCGTTTTTTGTGGACTGTTTTCAGTTTGTACTAAAAATCCCAAGAATGGAAATGAAATTTTCATGGGTTGGAAGATATTTTCTTCCTCTACACGACGATATGCTATTTGTAAAAATCGAATGAATACTTTTTGTGTACCAGGCGTCGAAACACAGAATAAATTGTATTTTTCATGCTTTTTTGAAAAATGTTAATTTTTAATCCCAAATTTGCAGGAGATAAAAACTATTTTTATTTATTTTTAAAATTTGTATATTAAGACAATTTCATTGCAAAAATGTGAAGCCAAGAAGTGTAAAAATCGGATAAAAAATGTGGAAGTTGTAGCGCCTAAAGTAAAATTAGAGAAGTATATTTTATGTGATACTTGTTTTTCTTTTTAAGTAATATCAGACATATTTATTCCGATACAAATTG
Source organism: Leucophenga varia (assembly GCA_018903435.1). Classification (NCBI taxonomy): domain Eukaryota; kingdom Metazoa; phylum Arthropoda; class Insecta; order Diptera; family Drosophilidae; genus Leucophenga; species Leucophenga varia. The sequence goes on along the minus strand of JAEIFJ010002229.1, from coordinate 25,366 downwards.
TATTTTTTATTATAGCTTAAGAGGGTATTCATACTGCTACCTAGAGAGGTATATTGTACTCTAGCCCTAGTCTTTGTCATTTTTATAGATTCGGTTTTAATAACCTGCTCTAAGGAGAGTGTGTATCCTCCTTACAATGGCACTTTATTTCTGGCTGTCGCTACACATTCTGATAGAATATGGATAGGTGTTTCCTCCACACTGTCAAAAAATGTACAGTCAGGAGAGCTTGCTACCCCCATTACATGTAGGTGTTTCCTAAGTCTACAGGAGTCCTATCATGATCCTTAGCTGCGTTCTGTCCAGCTTAACTAATGCTTTGGTAACTTTAGAGTTATTCAACCCCTATTAATAATTTGGCCTGTCGCAAGCCCTGCCTTAAAAACCAGTGTTCATCCCTGGTCTGTTTCCTATCATAAACGTATTGTCTCATGAAGTGTGTTATTTAAAAGCTATTTGGCTTTTTAAAATAAAAGTTGCATTTTTTATTTATTAATCCTGAAAAATAAGAAAAACTTTTTTATGTTTGAATGCTTCCAGTTTTGGAGAAATTACTTCAAAATACTTAATCCAAAACGCCTGGAAGTTATTTGTTTAAAAAAATTGTTCATTTATAAACAATTTGTTAACTTAAGGAAATTTCATCAACAAACGTTCATTGGATAGAAACTTTCAAATTTAACGGCCATTGAGTATCTAAACAATGTCAAATTCAAAAAAACCCTTCTTTTTATATATTTGTTTATAAACAAAAAAAATACATTTTTTTTATTTATCCTATATCCTAAGACAAATTTTCTAGGGATTGTAAACTAACAACTTCCAGGTGATTTGGATTAAGTATTTTCAAGTATTTTCTTCAAAATTGGAAGCATTCAAACATAAATATTTTTTTTCTTTCATTTTTCAAGGTTAATAAATAAAAAAGCCCAATAGCTATTTAAAACGAAATTTTATAGGCTTTTAAAAAAATTAAATATCGATTAAGAATTGCGTTCTCAAAATCAATTTGTCCACGGCTACTTTTTTCGCCCACTGTGCGCCGTTTCCCAATATTTTAGTGATATACCCAACATATTTTTTGTAGCAAGCGCTCTAATTGGTAACTTACGTAAATTTTTCTATTAATTTTTTTACTCTTACACCTACCTAATTTACTTGATTCGATTTCATTTCAATATAATATAAAATAAGTAAAAAGTTTAAGTTTGTAACAAATACTTTTTTAAATATCAGATATGAACGAGTTTAATTAATTTTAAGTGAATTATATAGTATAAGAAAATTATTTCGCTTAATAATTTAGCTTAAATTAATGAAAAAGTATTCTTATAGAAACGGAAAAATACGAAATTCTTTCGTTAAGTTTCGTAAAATTAACGAAAAGTTGTTGTAATGTAAAGGAAAATCTTTTGTACAATGTAGATTATAAGCGTAAATCATAATTTCATCAAGCATGGAGGCGTGGTTACAGGTTTTCAAGAATTACTTAGGTTATGAACGGGCGAACTTACCAACATATTTGGGGCGAAGAAATACTGAAACCACTAATAGCAAGTCTCGTCCAAATTTTGTTTAAAAAAGCCGAGAGTAAAAAAACTTTACATTTAATTAACGCTGCACATAATTAGAATTGCATATCTTTTTTAGCTACTGAGGTAATTTATTATTATTTGTGTTCTTATTATTTTATTTACATAGTTCGAGACAGTAAACAGTTTTATCATATATCTATTTTCAATATGTTCAAAAAATCAAAATTAACAAATGCAACATTTAATCAAAATAGCAAAAAGAAACTCTTGTTCTTCGCGCATCTCCCTTGGCTCTTCGAGCCATTCCATAATGTCACATGCTTCCCTCGCTGGTACTCGATGTTCCTTTGGAGTCACCCATTCCACCGGCCATGTTGTCATCTCCGCGCACAGATCCCGAAGTTATTCCACTAGTTATACCAGTAAAATTTAATTTGTACTAAAATCAACAGAACAAAATGGATGGAATTATTTCTATATTAACCAAAAAATTACACATGCAATATAGTACTAACAATCAATACTAAGGGAACTTAAATTATAATAAAAAAATTTTACGATTTTAAAATATTAAATAATGGAAATATTTAACATATAATTATAAAAGAAATTAAAAGCTAAGATTTATGTCCCGTTTCCATTAGGCCGCGTTCCGCGTTAGCGTTAAAAACTCGACAAACTCGCGTTAAATCGTATACAAAAAGATAGGCAGTTAGGTATGGAAAACTCGCGATAACACGCGTTCAAACCGATTTCTCTTATCGGTTCGAATAATTTAATAATCGTAAGTTGTTCATATTTATAAAACAGCTGACAAAGTAACCGCAAAAATTATACATTTACCCAGACGCTTCAGCTGAATATATCCAAAAGACGGCTTACCTTTTCATGCTCGTATTGGACAGGAGTTACTAAAGCAACAACAACAAACATACATTCATTTGATTAAAAAAAACTATATTTCAAAAAAATTTTTTTTTTAGCGCTGTACAATTTGTTTACTACGTAACGAACAAAATCAGCTGTTTGAACTCGAACGCGTTTTTCGATAAATTGTTAACGCGATAACAAAACGCGGCTCAGTGGAAACGGGGCATTAGTAAACATAAAAATGATGATTTTATTGTTCTCATATTTTCTTCTGAAAACGAAATTGTAGACATAGAAAATTGATTTTTACAATGATATTTTGTATACATTCCATTGACGTAAAAACTTTTTATTTCAACATGTATTCTAACTTTTTCTGTTTGGTTTAGGAGGATGTGGTAAATTTTGTCCACCTCTAGCAGAAAACGATACGTATACGTGAAAAAACCATAGTAACTTGTGAAGTAACAATATCACCTATTGAACATCGATGTAAAAATAAAACAGTTCACTTCAGAAAAACAGTGTACTACGTCGTATAAGTCATTTAAAATATAAAAAAATTGTTATACTCTCTCTTTTTTTAATAGTGACAATAGCTTTGTTTGTTTACATTTCCAGTAAAGTTCTTATAAAGTTTACTCAGTATAAAAACTTAAGAGAGTAACACAATTTACTCTATCAAAATGCGACTGGAATTTAGTAAAATTTTGTAAGTTTACATACATATATTTTTTTTTTTATTTGTCTTTCAATTATTTGAAATCATACTTTTTCTACACAAAATTTAGCTAAGGGCTGTTTAAACGAACATATTTTATATGACAAACTATCGGATACCCGGTGTGTGCTACTACGTTGTACGGGCGTTTCGGCTGCTCTTTCAGCTTTTTCCACATTTCGCATCTTCTTAAAAAATATACTAAAAAATTGGGGAAAGCTGCAGCGGTTTTTTATTTTTTGTTTTTTGTTTATGTTAAAAAAAGCAAAACATTTTAGAAAATCGAAAGAGCGGATATAGAAACATTTTTACTATTTTATATATATAGATTTAATGGCTAACTGTCAAAATCTCGTCACATATATTTTTGTCTCAACTGTCATGCGACATAGACGTGTTATTCACATCGCTCCGAGTTTTCGCTGATATAATCAGCAAATTTTTTTACAAAAATTAAGTACTTAAAAGTAAAAATGTATAATTGAAAATACGAACTATTACTTCAAACATAAAACAAAATAAATATAATAAATAAATAAAAACAAAAACAATAATAACAAGAAAAAAGTATACTTCGGTTGGACCGAAGCTTTTTTATATACCTGTTACACATCATTTGATGTTGATAGACCTTCGTGTGCAGCATTTGTATTAAATTTTATTTCAAAATACTAAACAAATTAAATATACTCTTAAAAATTTAGGAATTCGCCGTCCGATTCGGACCAATTTTAAACTGAAGATTTGGCATGGTATAAGAAACATTTTAACCATATTTGAAGCCATTCGCTTTATAAATACATTTTTTTGATATAAGAACTTGAAAAAATGTTGTACTTTTGTATGGGAGCTATACCAAAAATTGGGCGTGGCACATTAACTTTAACATAGAAACTACACAGGACCTAGAAAAGCTTAAGTTTAAAATTTCAGCCCAATATCTTTGAAACTGAGCGAATAAATCGAGCAGCAACACACAGACAGACGGACAGACAGACGGACATGGCTAAATCGATTCGCCTCGTCGAGGTGATCAAGAATATATATACTTTATAGGGTCTACGATGCCTCCTTTAATGCGTTACAAACTTTTCGACAAACTGAATATACCTGTTTACACTAGTGTAACAGGTTTAAAAATATGAGCGAAGCTCATCGACAAAACCAAAAAAAAAAAAAAAAAAAAAAAGTGGGTTCGAGAAATGCCTATTTGTCGTTTGTGTCGCCATGCAACAACAAAACCACTCCAACTTGTCTGTTAATACAAAAGAGCGGTCAACTAATTTTAGTTCTCCTTTACACCCTAGCAATATCTCATGGAGTGCTTAGCGTATGACGCTGACTACTTCACTATCTTCCTTCGAACCAATAATAGCATCTACAAAAACAATTAGAACACAAAGTGGACCTACAACTCGACAGCTTCGGCGCCAAGAACAACAACTCATTCTCATCAACTGCCTCGATCACTTCATATAAATCCTCATTGGTCACGCCAAAAACGTTAACCAGAAAACGTTACTTCTCCAAAAACAAAAAACGAAAAGCACTTACACACCATAATCAGCCGTTTAAATTGAAAATAAATAGATATACACCTTCTCCAAATAAGCAAACACAACAAAAGCAAAACAATAACAAACAAGGAAATCGTTAACTTCGGTATAACCGAAGTTTATATACCCGTCACACGATGATTAGGCTATCTTTTCTTCAATGAATATGTGCGTTCGGTTTGTAAAGGGGGTTATGTGCTACATATAACGATCCTACTCTAAACATTTGTCATATTGGCTGCTACAATAATTAATTTGAGTATATTTGAAATAAATAAGGTAAATTTCTATAAGGGTTATATGTTATAGTGATTCCCCCCTCAACCATTGGCTCTTTTCTAAGCATGGGTTGATATTACAAGTGTTCTAACCATAATCATATAAAAGCTCAAAAAATGGCGGTAAATTTGTTGTTAGTAGAAGTGTTTTTACCATATTTGAAACAAATCACTTTCTAAGTAAATTTTTTTTCGTATAAAAATTCAAAAATATACGAGGTGTGTTCAAAAAGTATCGCGATTTTTGAATTTTCGCTGGTTACGTATATTCGAATTTCAACCTTTTTTGTGGCGTTAGGTTAGTACTCATGTCTCTCACTTAAGCCGACAAGCTCGGCCATTTTGAATGTTCACTTAATTGTTGACAGCTGCTTTGCTTGCACGTGTTTTGAAGCGTCTTCGATTTTTACCTATTCAAAAAAATGGATCAAAGAACCTGTATCAAATTTTGTGTGAAAAACGAAATTAAGTGCGCGGATGCATTCCGAATGTTAACTGTTGCATACGGAGAAGCTACCTTGGACCGAAGCAACGTTTGTCGGTGGTACAAAATGTTTTTAGAAGGCCGAGAAGATGTGAACGACGAAGAGTCCCTGGTCGACCATCGACCTCAACGGACGATGCTCACATCAAAAAAGTAAAAGAATTAGTGCTTGCACACCGTCGATTAACAGTGAGAGACATTGCTGATGAAATTGGCGTATAAAAAGGATCAATTAATACCATTTTGAAAGATGTTTTTGGCCCTCAAACGTGTCGAGTCTCGATTGGTACCAAAAGTGCTGATTTTTTTTTTTAAACTGCACTGAAAAAGTGACCAATATCGTTCCGCAAACACCGTATTCGCTGGATTTGGCTCCTTGTGACTTCTGGCTATTCCCAAAACTCAAGAGACCACTCCGGGGAACGTGTTTCGAGTCGATTGTGGAGATAAAACCTAAATCGAAGAAGGGACTATTTGGCATGATTAGAGGATTGGAAAAATCGTTGGCATAGATGTATTTTATCGGGAGGGGATTACTTTGAAGGGGACAAAATAGATATTCATGAATAAATAAATAATTTTTGAAAAAACAAAAAATTCGCGATACATTTTGAACACACCTCGTATACTATAGTAGGTCCACCTCAACCATGCGTCCTTTTTTAAACATGGATTGCTATTAAAAGTGTTTTTACTGTACTTGAAACAAATCGCTTTATATATAAATTATTTTTCGTATAAAAACTCAAAAATTGGGTGTAAATTTGTATGGAGACTATATGCTATTGTAGATCACCTCAACCATTGGTCCTTCTATAAACATGGGCTGCTATTAGATGAGTTTTTACTGTATTTGACAAAAATCGCTTCATAAATAAACCTTTTTTAATAAAAACAAGAATAAATTTAACTTCGGTTGGACCGAAGCTTATACATATACCTGTTACACATCATTTGACATGGATAGATCTTCGTGTGCATAATTTGTATTAAATTTTATCTTAAAATAGTAAACAAATTAAAAACATTTTTAAAAATTTTGAAATTCGCGGTCCGATTTGAACCAATTTTTAACTGAAGATTTGGCATGGTATACGAAGCATTTGTACCATATTTGAAGCCATTCGCTTTATAAATACATTTTTATACCCGCCACACATAGTGTGAAGGGTATATTCAGTTTGTCTGAAAGTTTGTAACGCATTGAAGGAGACGTCGTAGACCCCATAAAGTATATTTATTCTTGATCAGCTCGACGAGACGAATCGATCTAGCCATGTCCGTCTGTCTGTCTGTCCGTCTGTCTGTCTGTCCGTCTGTCTGTCTGTCCGTCTGTCCGTTTGTATATTTCTAAGCATCTTTTTCGTTGAAGATATAAAGATATTAAATTGAAATTTGGAACTTAAGCTTTTCTCGGCAACGACTATTATGAGTTCGAGAATTAGAGTGCCACGCCCATTTTTAGGAATAGCCCCCATACAAACTTACCGTTTTTTTCCGATTTTTTGTATAAAAATTGTAATTTTTTATGAATGTATTCGCTCCCAATTATGTAAAAACATTTCTTTTGTCATCCAGTGTCAAAACCAAAATGCCACGCCCTCTTTTAGGCATAGCCCCCCATATAAACTTTCCGTTTTTTCCGATTTTTCCGATTTTTTGTAAAAAAATACTAATTATTTATGCATATATTCACTCAAATTTGGTTAAAAACACTTCTAATGTCATCCAATGTCAAATCAGATGTGCCACGCCCATTTTTTGGTATAGCCCCCATAAAAACTGTCCGACCATTTTCGATTTTTTGTATGAAAATGGTTATTATTTATTCATGTATTTACTCCATTTTGGGTAAAAACTCTTCCAATATCATGGTGCCACGCCCATTTTCAGGTGTTTCTTGCATACAACCTTACCGCCCATTTCCATATATTTTCGAGAAATATGTTGTTATACATATCTGTATTTTTAGCTCAAAATTTGAAATATGTGTAAACTTGGGTGACCACTGATGATTACACATAAACTCTTTAAAGATTTGTGTGACGGGTATTTAAGCTTCGGTTCTACCGAAGTTAACGTTTTTTCTTGTTTTCTTATAAGAACTTGACAAAATGTTGTGCTTTTGTATGGGAGCTATACTTTAAAGTGGGCGTGGCACATTGATTTTAACATAGAAAGTACACAGGACCTAGAAAAGCTTAAGTTTAAAATTTCAGCTTAATATCTTAAAAACTGAGCGAATACATCGCGCAGCAACAAACAGACAGACGGACAGACAGACGGACATGGCTAAATCGATTCGTCTCGTCGAGGTGATCAAGAATATATATACTTTGTAGTGTCTACGATGCCTCCTTTAATGCGTTACAAACTTTCCGACAAACTGAATATACCTGTTTACACTATGGTAACAGGTATAACAAATGCATCCTTCAGATGACATTGAAGAAATAAAAGCAAAACTTCAAGAGCTAAGTCACAATGTTAAATATATTTATAACAGTTAACTAAGAACCACAAAGGTACCCCTTTCCTTACTTTCTATTGAACTTTAAAGCAAAGACAACAATAAAGATGTATTTAAAATTTCACATCTTCTTCTGACAAAAATTTCATTTGAGCCACCTCATATTAAACGCACACTATCGCAATGTGCAAATTTTCAGAAGTATGGGCATACTAAAAATTATTGTACTAGAGATCCAGTCTGTGTAAAATGCGCTGGTTCCCATACAACAATAAACTGCACTCTTTAGAAAAGGTCAGACCAAATGTGCACTATGCGATGGCAACCACACTGCTAACTATAAAGGCTGCGAAGTATATAAAACACTAAAAGTTAAACGTATTACCAAATAAAAATGTAAGTTTTTCTCAAAAAGCTAGTGGCAATAGGAACAACACCAGCTCCTCTGATACACCAAATCAAATTAACGAAATCATCCCTTTCCAGCTTGTTTGATCCGAAATGCAACGTAATCTTCCATCTTCAAGTCATTTATCATCTAACAACAAAATCCACCAACTTAAGTTCCTTACCATCGAACCCAAATTCACATTTACAAAATAATAGGCAAGAGCTAAAACTTATGACGAAGCAATTGATTCAGCAAATGACAGCTATACTCAATATAGTGACACTTTTAGTATCAAAGTCAAATTCGTAGATATGTGCTCAGATACACTACGAATTATATTCTGGAATGCTAACGGGCTGAGGCAACATATTCTAGAACTAAAGCACTTCCTTCATGAAAATAATATTGATCTAATCATTTGTTAAAGATAATAGGCTAAGCTTTATATAATACAAATCACCCAGACGGCACAGGACATGGGGGGTTCAGCTATTATAATTAAAAATAAAATTAAATACTATGGAATTGAACATTTTAGCCACGATTATATTCAAGCGACAATTATTCATGTGCAAGAAAATTTCAGTTTGGGGTACAACTAAAACATTAAACATCAATATAATATAACGGCAGCAGTCAAAAATACTTCGTCGAATTACAAGAGCGGAATGGTATATTTCTAACGCAGATATACACAGAGATCTCAAAATTCACACCGGTAAAGAAGAAATAGTAGCAGTTAGTAGAAGTTACCACACCAGAATCCAAGTGTGTTATTTGGTGGTGAATTTTAATTATTTCTATAAATGCTATACGCTTGGTCGCAAAAAAATTAACTCTAATATACATATATTGAATATGTGAATATGTTGTATTCATATACATATATATAGAGAGAAATTCTATAAAAAAATAAAAAATATGAAAAAAATATCTATACCTACAAAAAAATGAATAATTTTTTATATGTCTGTATGTATGGGCACAGTATAGTATTGTCTACTTTCTTGGCACAATATTGTAATGTCGAACATCGATCAATTTTTACCTCTGTCCAAGTTAACAAATTAAAATGCATCGTTTCTGTATTGTGGTTTGGGGATAAGGTGAATGTTTTTACCAGTACAAAACTGAATTAGAAGTAACAATAAAGAAGTATCGAGTATGCTCGACTGCAAGATACCCTGTACCCAATCTAATGCATCGTTTCTGTATTGTGGTTTGGGGATAAGGTGACTGTTTTTACCAGTACAAAACTGAATTAGAAGTAACAATAAAGAAGTATCGAGTATGCTCGACTGCAAGATACCCTGTACCCAATCTTATGTTCCTTGAGTTAAATCTTAGTCTTAGTTGAGTAAATCCTAGTACAATACTTTATTTTATTGCATTTTCATACAAAATTATAAAAAATGGGGTAAATTTGTATGGAGGCAATGCCCAAAATATGTTTCCTTTTAATAATGATCAAGAAAAATATACTTAATATTTGTACAAACTTAATGAAAAATTTTTTTCTTCGGTTACAGGGTATAAAAATTATGCCAATATAGCGAATCTGATCAGTAATACAAATACTGTAAGGCCAGCCTTAACACAAATTTCTATCAAATGCATGTGCAAAATAATAAAATATTTCAAATAACACAAGTTCACAAATTAAAAAAATTGCTGACCTGTGGCATTTTCCTATTATTTCTTATGTAAAATTTTCTCAATGTTTTGAGATATAGTAGTTAAATTTTTTAAGTTATGAAAAAAAAAAAAAATACTAAATCATCAATTATTTTTGGAATTATTTTTATTAAAACCAAATTTTTCACTACACTTTTTAATCAAACTATTGGTAAAGAAACTATTAATGAAGTTTTCGAGACACTAGAATAATTTTCAACCAAATTGTACAAAAAAATCATTTTCAAATTAGCCATTGCTGAATAAAATTATTGGAAAACAAATCCTTTGTTTAAGCATTTAAATATAAGTTCAGAATACCAAACTTTAACCAATTTTATGCTTTTTTCGGTATTTTAAGTGTATCGTTTTGTAAAAGGTATAAAGATGAATACAATAGAGGATGGCAAAAATTTTACTACACTTTTTAATCAAACTATTGGTAAAGAAACTATTAATGAAGTTTTCGAGACACTAGCATAATTTTCAACCAAATTGTACAAAAAAATCATTTTCAAATTAGCCATTGCTGAATAAAATTATTGGAAAACAAATCCTTTGTTTAAGCATTTAAATATAAGTTCAGAATACCAAACTTTAACCAATTTAATGCTTTTTTCGGTATTTTAAGTGTATCGTTTTGTAAAAGGTATAAAGATGAATACAATAGAGGATGGCAAATATTTATATATCTTTTTTAATGTATATGTACGAAAATCCAGAGATATTTGCAATTTAATAAAGTCATTTTAGTGTAAACGGGTATATTCAGTTTGTCCGAAAGTTTGTAACGCAATAATGGACGCATCTGAGACCCCATAAAGTTTATATAGTCTTGATCAGCTTGATCAGTTACCCGCTTTTTAATGACAGTATGTTTTCTGCTTGTTCCTTTGTATTTTTACGACACAAGTACTAAACATACTAAACAAACTTTTTAACCTGTCAACCAATTTACATGAAATTGACTGCGTTTGAGAGGTGAGACCTGAACCTTTCTAATGTTATCAACGTTCAATAGATGGCGTTATGTGTCCCATGATTTAAACAAAAAGTCCCCTTATTTATTGAACATACTGTGTATAACATAAAACTTCCATACAAATTTGAACAAATCCATCGTGAAATCTAATCTAAGCCCCTGGTGAACATATAAACTATTCGGTTTCACCGAAGTTAACGTTTTTCCTTGTTTATAACTCAAAATATTTAAATTTATGAGCGTCCGCAATGGCACGCGCTGAACCGTAAAACATTTAAACGCGCTTTTTTGACCGCCCCGGGATATAAAAATTGTATATTCAACCAAATGATCTGAAATTTTAATATATTTTTCTACTCATCAACATTTTTCACAGATATTGAATTTTTGCATCTCAAGCGCGTACGCACCAGAGAACGAAAATAAACAGTACAGTACACGGACAAATCATATAGAGAACGAAACGAATCAATAATTCTTAGGAAATAATGCTCGAGAGAGAAAACGGGGATTCTGCTGTTTCCGCGTCGCAATCGAGTGGCGGATTCTTATAGAACTCGACAAAAGAAAACGAAATGAGAGAGTAAAATTTTTCGATATCTTGCTTAGTTTTCGAGATATCGGATGAAAAAAAAAATAATTTTTATAGTATGTATGTATGTATATATACATATATATAAGTGTATATATGTATGTATATATATATATGTATATATATATGTATATATATGTATGTATATATATATATATGTATATATGTATGTACAGCCATAGTCAAATGTTATTACACAACCAATTTTTTTTTTGCACACTCAACTTCCTTCCTTCTTCCTACTGTTGCTATTGATGTCAGACTATAATTAGATATGTTGTTGTAATCCTTGATCTATCCTGAATCGATCGATGTCTTATTGGAAAAGATAACGGTATATCGAACCGAGATTCAAGCGAATGAAGTAATGAGTAGCGGCCGTCAAAGTTATTACACATTTTTTTTCCGTCAAAAGTAATTACACAAAACCTAAACTTGAATATCTTGGTCTCTATTGAGATAGCAATGAAATCTTATAGTGTAGGTTGTAGGTCTCTTCGAGTAGAAGAAAACGGTATGCTTAGAATTTTCAGGGGGACCCTTAGGGTTTGGATTTGGGGTCAAAAAACAAATGTTCCCTATTTTTTTCACTTAAAGAGCAATATCTCTGTAAATTACAAACCGATTTTAATTTTTTAACATGTTTTAGAAAGAAAAATTTTGCCCTTTTGAGGGCAATGACATTATTATGACATTTTTGATCGTACCTCTGTGTATTTTCAAGACAAACGCAATTTTTACCATTTTTTTTCAAACCATTTAAGGTTATCGTACTTTTGTTACACGTTTTTGTTTGAAAGCTACCTTTATAACAAAGGTTTTCTTAAAGTACACAGAACTACGAGTAAAATGAATGTTTAATGACAAAAATCCGACAATAATTAACCAAGTTATTTAACTTTTTCTAACAAATTTTTTTAAAAAATTTTTGTTTTTAAATTCTTAAGAAAATGCTTAGAATTCTTAGAAAGCCTAATTTTGAAAAATGTGTTCATAGAAAAAGTTAAATAACTTGGTCAATTATTGTTTAATAATTATTATTAAAAATGACATTGCCCTCAAAAGGGCAAAATTTTTTCTTTCTAAAACATGTTAAAAAATTAACATCGGTTTGTAATTTACAGAGATATTGCTCTTTAAGTGAAAAAATAGGGAACATTTGTTTTTTGACCCCAAATCCAAACCCTAAGGGTCCCCCGAAAATTCTAAGCATACCGTTTTCTTCTACTCGAAGAGACCTACAACCTACACTATAAGATTTCATTGCTATCTCAATAGAGACCAAGATATTCAAGTTTAGGTTTTGTGTAATTACTTTTGACGGAAAAAAATGTGTGTAATAACTTTTGACGGCCGCTACTCATTACTTCATTCGCTTGAATCTCGGTTCGATATACCGTTATCTTTTCCAATAAGACATCGATCGATTCAGGATAGATCAAGGATTACAACAACATATCTAATTATAGTCTGACATCAATAGCAACAGTAGGAAGAAGGAAGGAAGTTGAATGTGCAAAAAAAAAATTGGTTGTGTAATAACATTTGACTATGGCTGTACATACATATTTATATATATACATACATATACACATACATATATATATGTATATATATATATATATATATATATATATATATACATATATATATACACATATATATATGTATATATACATACATACATACTATAAAAATTATTTGTCTTTTTTTTTTTTTCATCCGATATCTCGAAAACTAAGCAAGATATCGAAAAATTTTACTCTCTCATTTCGTTTTCTTTTGTCGAGTTCTATAAGAATCCGCCATTTGATTGCGGCGCCACGGAAGCAGCAGTATTGCCGAGAAAACTATATACGAAACTTTTCAATTAATTAATGATAAACTTTATATATTTTGAATATGCTCGAACATGTGTACTGTATTGTTTGTTATTGAGTTTGTGCTCGTGACAAAAAACAGTACGAAATAAATATAGAACATTATAACAACAATAAATTGATGAAACCTTTGATTTTAGTGTCCTTTTGAAAAGTTTCGTTCTGTTCTTTACTTTTTAATTAATATTTTAAAGAATTTTAGTCTACAAATTTTAGCCATAAGTCTCGAAAAAATTGATCCACGCAGTCTGGTCAATGGCTTATTTCGGATTATGTCGCGACCCAGCAAACATTCGCAACTCTTTGGCCATATTTGCAAATTATGGTAACTTTTGTAGTTTGCGCAAATTTCGCATATATTGCAAATCTACAAATGTTGAAATGTTTGAAGTTAGCGAATGTTGCAATAACATATTTGCGGTTTTTTGCAAATTAATATAAATTCGGCCTTTCACGTAGGAACATTGGATAGCTAATATAACTTCAGCTATACAAGTCAATGAATTGGCTTGGCTATTCCAAAAGTCCATGAGATTGGTTTTGAGCGATTAATTTTTTTCCTACATATTTAGATCAGTTTCCAGTTTTTAGATCCAATTATTGTTGTTGTTTTGTTCCGTATTAGTTTCGTTTCGTTTTCTGTCATGAGCACAAACTTTACGTTTTGTTTTGATTATTTTCCTAGAGTAATTTACTGATTTCTATTTGGGAACATAAGCAAAAACGAAACAATCATTTACATAAAGTTCTCTAAATGTTCTATCGTTTTGTTGTGCTCCTTGAAAAGTTCAGTACGAAACGAAATGATTGCGTACTGTTTTGTTTGTTTTCGTACTTTGGTACGCACTCCTTACTCACCGAACCTCAATTACCCGCCACACGAAACTTTTATTAGTTTATGTACGATCATCAACCCCGCAAAGGGGTTGGGTGGTTGTGGCTCAAATAACACATATGTGTATATAAAATTTTAAGCTAAAAATGCATATAAAACTATAATTTTCTTAAAAAAAAAATGTAAGGTGAGTTTGTACAGGGTCTGTATGTTATAGTGGCCCGATTCTTGTCATATCGGTAGCATTTTCATAGGATGACTGTAGAAGTTATTTTACCCAGTTTGGAGTGAATATATTCATAAATAAGAACTATTTTCAAACAAAAACCCAAAAATTGGCGCTGGGTTTGTATGGGGGCTACAGAAGGCTTAAGAAGTGTTTTTACCCAATCTAAAGTAAATACATTCCAAAATAATAACTATTTTCATACAAAAAATCGAGAAAAAAAAGTGGTAAGCTTGTATTAGGGACTATGTCTAAAATAGGCGTGCCACCTTGGATCTGACATGCAAACTGCATAAGATAAAAAAAAAAAAATACTTAAGTATAAAATTTCATGTCAATATCTTTTAAACTTTCAGAGAAAACACATTCAGCCAGCCATCCCATTTTCGAAATTTTAAAATTTAGTGATTAATTTTTCAAATAAATTTTTATAATATTATAATTCTCAAACAGTTTGAGCATAACAATATAGGACTTTCTGCGTGCACAGCAGTCTTTCCTTAACTTGTGTTGAAAAGTTAGTCAAAGTTAATTTTTCATGGCTCTTGTTGACGTCTCATATTCGATTATGCTGAAACTACTGTATTGATGTGCTCAAACTGTTTGAGAATTATAAGATTATAAAATTTGATTTGAAAAATAAATCACTAAATTTTAAAATTTCGAAAATGGGAGCCTAATTGCAACAGACAGACGGACAGACGATTCGTCTCGTCAAGCTGATCAATAATAGACTTTATGGTGTCTCCGATGCCTCCTTTAATGCATTACAAACTTTCCGACAAACTCATAGTACCCATCACACTATGTGTTGCGGGTATAAAAAAGGAAAATTTTTGATGAAAAACATGCAAGTTACCAGACTACCTTAACAGTCTTTATTTTCAAATGCTACAGATCAATTTTTTTAAACTTGTGTAATTAGCATGGATTAAAATAAGAAATCAGAAGAATGATGGTATTGTTGACGTCGTTATTAAACTTGTATAGTTTATCATTTTTTTTTTTTAGTTTTGAGTAAAAGAATAATTTCCTATACATATATTAACGCATAAGATTTGTTTGAAAATTAATTTTTGATTAAAATTAAGGAATCAAAGAGGTTTGAAAATGTGTCCTATATATTGCTAATTTTTTGGATTGATCTGACCTGTTTGTGTCAATAAAAATTGGCATCACTGCGGGGAACCCAACAGTAGACATAATTATTCTTTTTTAAAATAAGTCTGAATAAAGAAATTAAAACTAGTACAGTTTAGAAGTTTGCAAAATGTGTTTATAGAAGGCATAAAAAAAACAAAAATAAAAAGGCAAGTAAAATAAAAAATATGGGTATATAAATATTTTTTTTCCATTTCTTGTAATTTTCTGCAATTGTGTGCATCAAACGTATAAATAAATAAGAACAAATAACTTATAACATAGAAGTCAAATAGGCCTGCTGTGCTGGCCGGTTACCTTGTTGGCACATTCAAAACACTTTGATACCACTTTGTTTATAACATTCATAAGGTTTTTGGTTTCACGAATTACGTGATCCACTTTTACAAATGTAGCTGCCTTTCCGACTGTATGTTCCTTCACAGTGAACTGCAGTGCTTGTACAAAAGTTGGCACCCTATCCAGAATTCCAAGAAGATCTTTTTTATTATCACTGGCCGGTACCTAAAAACAAAACAAAAAAGTATATTCAGTTAGCAAAGTTTGAAAAACGGCTTAATAGATGGATTAAACTTTCAAAATGTTTACAACACATATCGAAACTACATTTTCTCCAAAAGCCTGAAAGTTGCATGGATATTTTATGAAAAAAAAAAAGTAATTATTGGTTGATTCTTTGTTCTGGCAGTTGGGATAAAATCGACTGCAGATAAACTTTATTATCTTACTGAAATCTATCAAATTGAAGCAAAACTTTTCTAGATGAAAATTATTCTGGAAATGGAACTATACTTTTCAAGTGATTTATCTTGTCATTACACAATTTTTTTAGGAAACAAAAACCTAAAGTGTTCTTATTTTAGCGCCATTTCAGACGAAAGAAAAAAAGAATGGCATGAAGAGCTATCACAAAGCGGCAGATGCAGATAGCCGCTTAAATATTTAAGACCGCCCGTGAAAAATTAAAAGTGTACACTAACTTTTATGTTGGGTTAAGAAATTTCCATCTATTAAAATTGTTGTGTATTTTATTAATCTACTGTGGAAAAAGTCTTCTGTTCTGTATGCTGTATAATAGATAGGCCCTAAATATAAAAAAACAAGCAAGAACGTTAACTTCGGAAACACCGAAGCTCAAATACCCACCACACGAAACTAAGGTACGTTTCATATTTATAACGTCACCCTCATTTTTGCTTTATTGCTGTAACTGTACATTTTTCGTGACTATAATGTACTAGTGAAATATTTGTTGGGATGCAACAACAATGCACACGAAGTTTGGACTTTGTTCAGATAACGGTACTTTTGCTTTTGCGAGAAATCATTTTTTAGCCTGTTTCATATTTATAACATCACTTGCAATTACTTCGTTTTGAAGAGTGAAAGCGAAAACATCATTTCTAATTTTGAGAAAAACTGGTAAAGTTAATTAATAAAAAATACATGCCACGCGGAGTAAGCTTAACTGTGCTAGAAAAAGGCAAAATAATCGCCTACAAGGACGAAGGATGCAGTGGACGAGAAATTGCCCGAAAACTGGGAAAAAGCCTAAGGCTTATCCAAAATTTTTTAAAAGATCCTGATGCTTATGGTTCAATTAAACGATCCGGAAGAAAAAAAAATTCTTTCTGAGCGGGATGAGCGAAAAATTCTCAGAAATGCCACTAACAGTTCAAAAAGTTTACGCGAGTTGCAAACTGTTGTGGTCAAAAAAGTAAGTCGCACCACAGTTTGGCGGACATTGATGGGTTCCAATACAATTAGAAATGAACAAATGAGATGTGTTCCAGCCATGAAAGCTGAGCACAAGCTCGCACGCATCGAATTTGGACGCAGAAATATGAGCACAGAATGGTCATCAGTAAGCCATACAACGTTATTTAATGATTTTCTTTTTTTCTAAACATATAAATTTTATGTAATTTTTTCGGATGAAAAAAAATGGAATTTAGATGGACCTGATGGTTTTCGGCGTTATTGGCATGATCTGAGGAAAGAGCCTCTCTATTTTTCCAAACGAAATTTTGGAGGAGGAAATGTGATGGTTTGGGGAGCATTTTCTGCTGTAGGATGCTTAAAACTTCAGTTTGTGTCCTCAAGGATGAAGAGTGCAGATTACATTGCAGTTTTGGAAAACAGTCTCATACCATTTTTGGATGAAAATGGGGGTAAAGACTGAATTTTCCAACAAGATAACGCTGCAATCCACGTTAGTAGAGAAACAAAATCCTGGTTTTCTTCCAAAAACATCGATGTGATGGACTGGCCAGCAAGATCACCTGATCTCAACCCCATTGAGAACTTTTGGGTCATCTTGGTACGCAAGGTGTACAAGGAAAATCGCCAATTCAACACAGTTGAATAGCTAAAATGTGCCATTGAGGAAGCTTGGATGGAAATTGAGCCTGAAACTATTACGAATTTGATATTAAGTATGCCAAATCGAGTTTTTAAAGTTATTTCAAAACATGGAAGTCAAATTTAATATTTTTCTTTAAATAAATAAATAAGTTTGTTAAAATTAAAAGCAATAAGCGCACTAATTGCAAGTGACGTTATAAATATGAAACAGGCTAAAAAAAGATTTCTCGCAAAAGCAAAAGTACCGTTATCTGAACAAAGTCCAAACTTCGTGTGCATTGTTGTTGCATCCCAACAAATATTTCACTAGTACATTATAGTTACGAAAAATGTACAGTTACAGCAATAAAGCAAAAATGAGGGTGACGTTATAAATATGAAACGTACCTTATATTCATTTTCTTGAAAAAATAAAAAATAGAAGGTGAGTTTGTATAGGTCCATATGTTATAGTGGCTCGATCCTTGTTATATCGGAAGCATATTCATAGGATAACAGTAGAAGTGATTTTACACAGATTGGAGTGAATATATCCATAAATAAGAACTATTTTCATACAAAATCTGAAAAATGGGCCCTTGGTTTGTATGAGGGCCATATCAAAAAATGGGCGTGGCACCTTTCTTTTGAAATTGGATGTCATTAGAAGTGCATTTACCCATATTTGTAGTAAATACATTTACAAATAATAACAATTTTCATACAAAAAATCGAAAAAAATGGTAAGTTTGCATGGGGGCTATATCTAAAAATGGGCGTGGCACCTTTCTTCTGATGTTAGATGGATGGATATTGGATTAAAAGTGTTTTAACCCGATTTGTAGTCAAAACATTCATAAATAATAACTATTTTCTTACAAAAAAAATCGAAAAAAATGGAAAGTTTGTATGGGGGCTATATCTAAAAGTGGGCGTGGCACCTTGGTTCTGCCATACAAACTGCTTAGGAACACAAAAAGCTTAAGTTTAAAGTTTCAGGTCAATATCTTTAAAACTTTCCGAGAAAAAGCATTGCAACAGACGGACGGACGGACGGACAGACGGACATGGCTAGATCGATTCGTCTCATCGAGCTGATCAATAATATATATACTTTATGGGGTCTCCGATGCCTCCTTTAACGCGTTACAAACTTTCCGACAAACTGAATATACCCTTCACACCATGTGTGGCGGGTATAAAAAAGTGGTTTAAAGCTTGAAAAATTCACAATATAGACTAAAAAGACTAAAGAATAGACTAAAAAGACATATATCAAGCCTTTAAACAAAGCTGTATCATTTGGTAAGATTTTAACTCACCACAGCTGTAATATTATGCTGACTC
Source organism: Leucophenga varia (assembly GCA_018903435.1). Lineage (NCBI taxonomy): Eukaryota > Metazoa > Arthropoda > Insecta > Diptera > Drosophilidae > Leucophenga > Leucophenga varia. Next base: position 6,021 of record JAEIFJ010002229.1, on the reverse strand, counting down.
GAAGAATTTTCGTCAATTTCTCACAGACAATTTCATACCGAAATACATTTTCAATAAGTAGAATCGAGAAAGCCATATTCGCCCGACAATTATTGCTGCTAACAGCAGCGGTGGCGACAAAATTGCTCCCAATATTGCGTGAAACTTACATTATAAAAAAAAGTTTACTTTTCCAGTAAATTTTTAGTAAAGTTTACTCATTATAAAAACTTAAAAGAGTGACAGAATTTACTCTTTCAAAATGGATAAAGGAAGCGAACAGAATTTAGTAAAATTTTTTAACTTTCCATGTATTTATTTTTATTGTTTCGTCAACCATATTTTTTTTATCAGTACAAAACTTAGTTATGCACTTTACACGACTATTTTTTATGAGTCATAAAATAAACAAAGTAAATGAACACTTTTTAATAAAATTTAGTATAATATTGAACTAGTCTACAAATGTGTTCACTTACAAAATTGAAATGTTTTTAACCTTTTTACATAAAAGTTTATTTGTGTTGATATATTGTTCTCTGGTTTCGGAGATTTGTTTGCAAACTCTGCAAATTGATATGTATTTGTGGTTTCCTTTATGGTTTTTTGTTAATTGCCTTATCTGTCACACTCTCATTATACCCGTCACACACAGTGTGGAGGGTATTATCATTTTGTCAGAAAGTTTGTAACGCATTAAAGGAGACATCGTAGGCCCTATAAAGTATATATATTCTTGATCAGCACGACGAGACGAGTTGATCTAACCATGTCCGTCTGTCTGTCTGTCCATCCGTCCGTCTGTCTGTATGCTGTCTGTCTGTCTGTATTTATGCGATTCATTCGCTTAGTTTAAAAGATATTGACCTGAAACTCTGAACTTAAGCTTTTCTCAGTCCTAAGCAGTTCAAGTGTTAAAATCAAAGTGCCACGCCCATTTTAAGGGGTAGCCCCCATATAAACTTACCGTTTTTTTCGGATTTTTTGTAGGAAAATAGCAATTATTTATGAATGTAGTCACTCCAAGTTGGGTACAAATACTTCTTATGTCATCCAATGTCAAATCCAAACTGCCACGCCCATTTTTAGCTATAGCCCCTAAACAAACTTACCGCCCATTTTCGAATTTTATATGAAAATAGCTATTATTTATGAATGTAGTCACTCCAAGTAGGGTAAAAATACTTCTAATGTCATCCAATGTCAAATCCAAGCTGCCACGCCCATTTTTAGCTATAGCCCCCTTACAAATTTAACGCCCGTTTTCGAATTTTTGTATAAAAATAGGTACTGTTTATGAGACTATTCAGTCAAATTTATGTAAAAACACTTCTAATGACATCCAATAAGAAAACCAAGGTGCCACGCCTATTTTTAGCTATAGTCCCTATACAAACTTGTCGATTATTTTCGAACAAATGTATGAAAAGGTAATTATTTTCCAATATATCTTTATAAATGTATAAAAGCCACTGATGATCACACTAAACTATTTAAAGATTCGTGTGACGGGTATTTAAGCTTCGGTTTCACCGAAGTTAACGTTTTTCTTGTTTTCAATTAATTTAAGCATTTCTTAAACAGATGTGCGAACTTTGTTACTTGTCTCGACAAATAAAAAACTAGATTTTATAAAAAAGGATTTAAAAACAGTTCAGCATAATGCAGATTTGTTGAATTACCTCGATCAATGAGAGCATCTTTCTACGTAGTTTAATTTTCATGTAGCTTATTTTTTAAGTTCCAATAAGTTTTGACTGGATCGATTGGAATAAGATGGTAGGGTTTTTTGTGCAGAGTTTCCTAAAAAATTATCTATTGATTTCTAAAATAAAGACTTCATTTAAAAAAATGGAAAATATTTGTTTTTTAAATTTATTAACCCCCTACCATTTTTTTCGAAAGTATCCCAAAAATGTTCCTTATTTAGTCAGCTTTTCGCCCCCAAAGGGCATTTAGGCACAGCCACAGCGCAAACTAGTAACTAAAATCTATTGTTATCCTAAGGCATATTACTTCTCTATGAAAGAGATATTATAATCGTGCCGGTTCTCGATTTTCCAAAAATAGATTAAATTAACTAGTTTTACTCTAAAAAGCGTATACCGACAAATTTTTAGAATATATAACAATTTTTTTTCCTGCCACACATTGTGTGAACGGGTATTATCATTTTATCTGAACAGCTCGAAGAGACGAACCTATCTAGCCATGTCCGTCTGTCTGTTTGTTTATTTCTACGCATTTTATTCAATCAAGATAAAAATATGTTATATAAAACATATTATTAATAATTTGGAACTTTAGCTTTTCTCGGCAAAGATTAAATTAAGTTTACGAAATTCTACTCAAAACACTCTAGAAACTTTTTTTCAAACCATTCACACAGTCAAAAGTTATTGGAATTTGAAAATTACGCTGTATGAAAATTTGAGCCCCTAATAATATGGCAATTTGCACAAACTATCGCGGTATAAGTCTCATACAAATCGCGTACAAAATTCTATCTGGTTTACTGTGCAATATGCTGAAACCGTACGTAGCAAGTAGTGTTGGACAATACCAGTCCGGTTTTAGACCGAAGAAGTCGACCACCGACTCCATATTCACGCTGAGCCAGATCCTGGAAAAGACCAAGGAGAAGTATATCGACACACACCACCTATTCGTCGATTTTAAAGCCGCTTTCGACACCAATCACATCAAAGTTTTTTAAAGCATTGACTGAACTTAAGATTCCTGCAAAAATCGTTCGCCTCTGTATGATGACGCTGACAAACACCCAAAGCGTTGTCAGGGTCGGTAAACATCTCTCCGACCCCTTTGACACCAAGAGAGGCTTCAGACAGGGAGATGCGTTGCCGTGCGACTTCTTCAATCTCTTGTTGGAATATATACTCCAATGCAAACACGTCGATTTGACGCGCAACATTTTCTTACAAGAAACTAAGCTGCTCGCGTATGCCGATGATATCGACATAATCGACAAAAATACACGTACAGTGAGCTGGGCTTTCAACGATATTGAAGAGAATTCCCGCAAGATGGGACTGGCGGTGAACGAAAGTAAGACGAAGTACTTGGTATCCTCTCGCAAATCAATAACACGACCTAAGGATTCTGTGACTATGGGGAATTTCACCTTCGACGTTGTAGAAAACGACGGCTACTTGGGCTCTAAAAAAAAAACAAGAGCAATAACACCAGCCTAGAAATTAGACGAAGAATTACTCTGGCTAACCGATGCTACTTTGGTCGCGGTGGGCAAATGAGGAGTCGAGTTCTACCCAGAAAAACTAAAATCAAACTCTAATTATCCCAGTCCTGATGTATGGCGCAGAAACATGGGACAAGGTCAGAGGCTGACAAATCGGCGTTGGGAACATCGCGCATCAGGTATAAACGATTGCACTGGGCTGGACACGTGCTTGGAAAGGATGAAGAAGCTCCAGCGATAAAAACGTGAACGAAATCAGAGGGGCGCGACAGCTGGGAAGACCGCCGCTGCGTTGGAAGGATCAGGTTCTGGAGGACGTCCGGAAGATCGGGATCCAGAATTGGTATCGAGTTGCACTGGATTATAACACCTGGGTTAATACCCTTCGTGCATTACACGGACACAAAAACCCAACTGTAAATATTTGTTTTATATAAACTATAACATTGACAAAATCTTTGTCATAAAAAAAATTTTGGGTGTCCTTTTTTTCAGAGAATGCCTCATGTATCCTTATTTTAAATGCCTCAATGTTGTGTCTGAACTTGGGTTGTATTGAGCCACTGACTCCCACACATCCCTTCTCAAAATTTTACTTAAGACGCTGATGATCATAAACAAACTATTTAAATACTAGTGTGACCAAAGTTAGCGTTTTTCCTTTTTTTTAATACGTTAGTATCAAAGATATTATCTTTGCAGTGGCGTTTTGATTTCCGATACCATAAGGCCCAGGCACTCCAAACATATAGTTTTCATATATAAAATTAAGTCACTTCATAACTTGAGAATGACTTCACCGATTTCATAATACTTTGTAGAAGGTTGTTAAAGGACGAAAACATAATAAAACTGCGCAGAAAATTGACAAATTTCAAAAAACTTCAGAGTCATAAAAAAAAAACCAGATATAAAAAATACCAGTCTTAAAAAATGCCAAGATTTCAAAATATTTGTTTCCAAAATACCTTGGCAGGAATATATTAGGACATGAGAAAATGTTTATTTTAATTTGAATTTTAGTTCAAATTCAAAATTTTTTGAAGTTGAACCAAAAGCAATACAAAATATATACATAATCTGGGAATGTTTATAAAGAGCTATTTGTGACACCCGAGCTAGGGCGGGTATTTCGGCTAGTTCTTTATAAAAAAAAATCATTAATTTGTTTAAAAAATTGTAGTTAACGCCTTTTCACGTCATTTAATTTATTCAAAAATGTTTATTTGCTAACATATTTAAAAATAAGTTAAAACGAGTATTAACATGTTCGTAAGGGAATTTTGATAGATTTGAATTATGCTCTGAGTTGTTAAAATGTCAACTAAAGAAGTTCAAGTTTAAATTACCATACGCTTAAATTTAATCAAAATACATTTGTATTGAAAAGTCCAGAGCGAATTTTGTTCCCAAGTGAAGTTTCGGGAAATTTGACATATCCTGCATATCAGTGCAATCAATAAGTTCGAACAAAGAGAGCGCGCCGTTACTTATATTATTGTTGTTGTTTTTATAGAAGTTCATACATTATTTTAGTTTTGCATTGTTGCTATTACTTTTGTTATCTTCTTCTGTTTGATCTTTTAATTTAATCAGATGCGGTCTGGATATTTAATAAATAGTACACCAAACGAAAAACATTGTGTATTTATTTTTTTTAAGCGAAGTTGGAAAAATTTGGTTTTGTTGTTGAACTCAACCAAGCGCTTGAGAAGTGAGTTTGTGTTTCTTTTTTTTAAGGAGAAACCATTTGGTCCTTCGAGCCGGATCCTCAAGTGGTTATACACGTTACACAGGTATATTTAGTACGTCGGAAAGTTTGTAATGAATTAAAGGAGGCATCGGAGACCCCATTAAGTATATACATATATTATAGATCAGCTCGATGAGACAATTTGATCGAGCCATGTCCGACTGTCTATTTGTCCTTCGGTCCGTGTGTTTGACGGTATGCGATTCATTCACTTAGTTTTAAAGATATTTAACTGAAGTTTTAAATTTAAGCTTTTCTTGACGACTAGATCCAATTCGAGAATGAGAGTGCCACATTTAGGTACAATCCTCATACAAACTTACTTCTGTATTTTCGATTGTTTATATAAAAATAGTAATTATTTAAGAATGTATTCACTCCCAATTGGGTAAAAACATTTTTTATGTCATGCAGTGTCAAAACCAAGATGCCACGCCCATTTTTAAGTATAGCCCCCATACAAACTTACCGCCCATTTTCAATTTTTTTTTATGAAAATAGGTATTATATATGAATATATTCACACTAAAATGATAAACATCGGGCCACTATAACATATAGCCCTAAACAAACTTACCTCTCATTTCCAGATATTTTGGAAAAAAAAAAATGGTATATCTGTATTTTTAACTTAAAATTTGATAAAATTTTATGTGTAAACTTGGGTGGTATCATTCCCCCATTTATATATATAAATATACATGCAAATCCACCCGGCTTTGCACGGGTGCAATGCTGATACTTAATACACTACAGAAAAACTGTAAAAGTTGTGTATAAAAACAAAGCGGCCTGCTCCGGCTTCGCACAGGTATAAAATGTATAGCCTATGTCACCCACTGAAAAACTTATTAAAATCGATCCAGTAGTTTTGATTTTTTTCCATTACTGGCCGTGGCCTTCATGCGTTAAATTTGAAGTAAAACAATTCCCCTTTTCCTATACCATGAAGATTATCTGCTATTTTCGGAATATACCCATGAATTAGTAACTGGTGCTGATGATTCTCTGGCTCTCTGTATTCGATGTCTATCCTTATCTTGGTTTCGGCGAACCTTACGCTCTACTGAAT